>JWZX01003263.1:0-66079 GCA_001275005.1 Chrysochromulina tobinii | reverse complement strand
CACCTCCTCCTCCTCCTCCTCCTCCTCCTCATGGACACAGAATGGGCCGAGCGCAACACGCGCATCCCATCGAGCCTGACGATTCTCCTCCCACGAGACGAGATGGACGAGCTCTTCCACCACCTCAGCCACCGCCTCGGCCACCTCCGCAGGCGACGGCATCGCCGCCGCCAACGCCGCCGCGGCCCACGCGGCATCCGCCGCATCCTCCGCCGCATAGTCACTCTGTGAGCCCATCCCGTCGAACAGGAGGAACCCCGCCTCGGCCACCTCCGCAGGCGACGACATCGGCTCCTCCTCCGCCTCCGCGGCCTCCGCGGCCTCCGCGGCGGCCTCCGCGATGGCCTCTGCGGCCTTCTGGGCGAGCATCATCCCGCCGAGCAGGGCCCGGAGCCCGCGCTTGTACACCCGCACCTCGCTGGCTGACTGCTGCGGCGATGGCACCGCAGCAGGCAGCTCTGAGGCTTGCTGCAGCACTGCCTCGAACTCCTCACCCAGGATGCGAGGCAGCATGGGCGAGATGCTCACCGGCGCGGGCGACTCGTCGGCGACCCGCCGCGCGCCCAGCAAGTCCGCCTCTGTCGGAGAGTCAATCGGCGCGCCGGCCCAGTCGAACTTTTGCGGCTCGAGAAATCCTGGACTCGCATGCGATGAAGACTCGGAGGACGATGGCGACCAGCTCGGCAGCGGCCGCTTGTTGTGCTCGGCCGCCGCCGGCGTCGCGCCGCTGGGCACCTCGTCGTCGTCGTCGTCGTCGTCGTCGCCTGGCGGGGGCGGGCCCGATGGCGAGCCAGCGGCCGCCATGCTGGCCAGGGGGCAGAGTGCAATTACTTCCGCCGAGCCAGCCGCACTCGGTTCCCGTCCACTAATCAAGTATATAAATGGAAACCACAATTAACAAAAATGGCAAAACCGATCCCATATGGCGGCGGCCCCGTTCAACAACGTCGGTCAGCCGGGCAACCCGGCGGGCATCCCCAACCCCCGGCTCACGGGGCACGGGATCTGGGGCATGTATAGACGCAACTTTCCCAACGTCGCGCCCGCCCTCCAGCTCGCAGCGGACGGCTACTATACGCCGGGCAATCCCCCGCCGCTCGCCGCGCCTGGAAACCCCCTCGCCGTTGTAAACCCCGCTCTGGACCTCTTCGGCGGCGCCGCCTGGAACACGACGGGCACGATGCCGCCGACCGGCGTGCCCTTCGGCGCGCACCCGATTAAGATCCCGCCGCCCCTTGGAGCCGCGCCGGGTTGGCAGCACGTGGCCACGCTCGTCTTACGCTTCTGCCACTACCCGACGCCGGCGGCCATCGCGGCCATCGCGGCCGGCATCCCGGTCGGGCCGCCGGGCGTGCCGCCACCGGTCGCGGCGGTCGCGGGCCGACAGACGCGACTCGTCTGGCGCGTGCGCGTGGCCGCCCCCAACGCACCCCCCCTGCCGCCGACGCCGAGGTGGCATGGCTGTATAAACTGGCAGCCGCAACACGATGCCATCCACGCGCCCCCAGCCCTCCTCGCGGGCCTGGTGGGGCCGGTGCTACCGCGCCCGTGGCAGCACCGCTGCGTCGTCGAGCAGCGAGACCCTGTGACGCTTGTGTGGAGCGACGTCGGGCACGTGAACATGGGCGAGGATGTTCACGACTGCTACGCGTCCAATGCGTGGTGCCCGCTCGACGGGGCGTCGGGGTTCCCTCTGGGCACGCCCGCCTTCCGTGCCCCCGGCCTCGTGCTCGGGCTGCTCCAGCATCTCGTGGGCGCCCCGGCCGCCGGCCTCCAGCCCACGCTCGCCCACCTGCGGCACGCGGTCGAATACGACCCAGGCCACTTTACGGAGGAGAACGGCTTCGACTCGCACGTCTACATGCGCATCTTTGTGCCGCCCAACCATCCATACGCCTTGCCGCACGCCGGGCCTCAGCCGGGGGCGAGCCCCTTCCACGACTTGCTGCTGTTCGGGCTCAAGCTGCAGAACCCACTACCGGCACCACCGGGAGTTGCGCCGCCCGTCCCTCCCGCCGGCCACCATCCGTTCTGGCGCTTCATCTATTACATGCATTGAAAACACAGGTGTAATTTAATCGGGGCAATTGTTGACACGATCAGTTGAACACTTTGATCTCATGTGATGTACGGTAGACACAACTCAAACGACACAACGTGTGCCAGGTTAACCCCCCCTGGGCTGATACGAAAGTGTCCATGAAATTAACGTTGCGGTGATGCACCGAAATCAATCCGATTGATGGCGGACATCGACCCGGACTACAGCGAGACGGAGTCCGACCTCCTCACCGAGGCGGGCGACAACGTCGACGCTGGCTGGGTCACCGGTGCTGGGCCAGTTATGTACATGTTCGACTACTACGACGACTTTGTCACCTACTACCGCGTATACTCGCCGACGGATACGATGTGGCACGCGTGGAAGGCAGCGCAGGACTTCAACGTCGAGGACTTCGAGGGCGCTGAAGATGGTGAAGAAGAAGGTACTTGCGGCGGAGAAGGCGGCTGAGGCAGGATCTGCACCGAAGGCGGCGCACGAATCTCAGAGCCTGGAGTGGGAGGCGAAGCTGCTTGCTGGGCAGCACCTGGCCTGCGTTTTGTTGAAGAAGGCGATGAAGAGCCCAACGACTGTGGTATAGTGCGTGTGGAGGGAGAGTTGTTGGGGATTCGCCCAACGACTGTGGTATAGTGCGTGTGGAGGGAGAGTTGTTGGGGATTCGCCCAACGACTGTGGTATAGTGCGTGTGGAGCACGACGTTGGTCAACGCTGACCCAGCTTGAGGCCCGCTCGGCCTCGCGCTTGCTAGGGGATGGGGGCGAAGACTGCGAGCGCCCGCCTGACGGCGAAAGACGGCCCGGAGATCGGGAGAAGCAGCTGACCGCTGCACAGATGCAGAGCATCGCGGCCGAATTCGGCTACTCGGAGACCACCTTCGTGCTGCCGCCAAGCGACGAGGCAAACACCGCGCACGTTCGAATCTTCTCGCCGACCTATGAGATGCCCTTTGCAGGCCATCCGAACGTGGGCACGGCTACTGCGCTCGCCTGGCGCGGCAACTTCATGGGTCGGCCGGTGGGCCACACCGTGCGGTTTGAGGAGAAGGCCGGCCTCGTGCTCCTCAACATCCTGCACGATGCCGCCGGCCAGCCCACGGGTGCGATGCTGACAGCGCCCGAGCCGTTTTCTCTGCCCGTGCCATCGCTGCCCGTCAAGGACGTTGCCGCGGCCGTCAGTCTCGAGCCTTCGGAGCTGGTCGTGTCCAACCATCCGCCGCTCGTGGCCACCACGGGCCTGCCCTTTATCGTGGCCGAATGCGCGAGCCTCGATGCGCTCGCGCGCTCGCGCGGCGCGCCTGCCGCGTTTGAGGAGCTGTGTGCTCTCGCCGCGGTGCCGCCTAAGGTGCTGCTCTACACGCACACAGGCACTGAGAAAGGCGAGGGCGCCGGCGGCGTGGTGCACCAGATTCGGGCGCGGATGCACCGCGCGAACGGCACCGAAGACGCCGGCACGGGCGCGGCGAACGCTTGCCTCGCAGGCGTGCTCGCCAGCCTGGCGCCGCCACCAGGCTGCTCCGCCGCGCTCGTGAGGGCACGTGTCGTTCAGGGGGTGGAGATGGGGCGGCCGAGCGAGCTGCGGGCAGAGGCGGAGCGGCTGGCAGACGGCGTCGGAGCAGTTCGGATAGGCGGCTGTTGCGTAGCGATGTCTCGAGGCGAACTGCTGATGGGATTGCATCGCATGGATAGAAGTAGATAGTAGAAGATTGAAGTCTGCGGGTATACTGGGGTTCCATGCGTCGAAGATGACGTCGTGGATTCACCCGGACCTAGAAGCTAGAACGCTAGATTTTGTTCAGAAAGCCAACGTTTCGTTAATTAATCGAGGTTCAACTTAGTACGAAAGTTCATCAAAGGCAAATCAACATGGGCGCCTCCAACTCGAAAGGCTCCTCCTCCACCTCGACAGAGGCCACCACGATTCGCGCTGTGCTCCGACGAGTCCTCCGCCGAGTCCTCCGAGGAGGTCGAACTCCGAAAAAAGTAACACAAGGCGGGCCGCCCACGGCCCAGTCGCAGACGAGCGTCGCGAGCGCCGCCGCCGCCGCACCGAACCCCTACTTTGACGTTGAGACGCTGCTCGCATCGGTGGAGAGCGGCGCGATCGCGGCGGTGAAGGGCACCTGGCTCGTCGGCCTGCACAAGCGCGGCGGCCGCCTCTCGCGCCGGCAGGACCTTCCGCCCGAGGCCTTTTGGTCGGCGGGCGAGCTGCGGAGGGTCGCGCTGGCGCTGGGCGACGACTTTGGCGTGCTCTTCGTCGCGCTGTCGTACCGGTGGCTCACAAAGGAGCACCCCGACCCCGACGGCTTCCACCTCGGCATCGTGGCGTCGGTCGCCAAGCTCTACCTCGACCCGAGGGGGGGGAAACTTAAGTCGCAGCTCACCGCGGCGTTCCGGAAGCACGGGCTCGGCCTCCCCGAGTTCGCGCTGTTCTGGGATTATGCGAGCCTGCACCAGCCGCCGCGCACCGACGCCGAGGCAAAGCTCTTCCCCAAGGGCCTGCAGAACTCCAATGTGTGGTATGGCCACGCGCGCACCGTCGTGTGGATGCAGAGCGAGCTGCCCGAGGGGTTTGCGGCGCGGATGCGGGCGAGCGAGCCGCCCCTCGCGGAGACGTATGAGGACTCGGGCTGGTGCTACGTCGAGGCCGCCATCAGCGCCGCCATCAAGCCCGGCTTCCTGCGCCTCGACCTCGCCAAGCGTACGGTGCTGGCGATGGCGTGCGCCTACGGGCCCGGGATGCCGTGGGATGAAGCCGACTACATACTCGCGCGCGTGTGCGCGCGGCGTCGGCCGCCGCCGCCATCGCCGGAAACGGTCCGGCGCCTGCTGCAGACGGAGAAGCGCTTCACCAACTCGTCCGACGTGAGCAAGGTCGCGGACCTGTACGCGACCTTCTTCGGCAAGGTCACCAACGTTGGCGAGCTCGAGTTCCAAGGGCTCGAGTGGGGCGCCGCCGACGTCGTCGAGCTGTGCGAGGTGCTGCCCCGCTTTGTGGCCTTGAGGACGCTCGACCTCTCCAGAAACAACATCGGTCCGGAGGGCGCATCGTCACTCGGCGAGGCGCTCAAGGTCAACGCGGGGGGGGCCACCCTCGTCCTCGGACACAACCAGTTTGGGGACGAGGGAGCAATCACGATCGCGGAAGCGCTTAAGGTCAACGCGGTGGTGACCTCCCTCTACCTCGGGTACAACTCCATCGGGGATGAGGGTGCCATCGCAATCGCGGAGGCGCTGAAGGTC
Organism: Chrysochromulina tobinii; assembly: GCA_001275005.1. Taxonomy (NCBI): domain Eukaryota; phylum Haptophyta; order Prymnesiales; family Chrysochromulinaceae; genus Chrysochromulina; species Chrysochromulina tobinii. The sequence continues at coordinate 60,778 of JWZX01003263.1, read as the reverse complement.
AACGCGGTCTTGACCACCCTCAACCTCGGGTACAACTCCATCGTGGTTGAGGGTGCCAAGGCGATCGGCATCGGGGACAAGGGAGCCATCGCGATAGCAGAGGCACTTAAGGTCAACGCGGTCCTGACCACCCTAGACTTGATTCACAACAACATCGGTCCAGAGGGTGCCAAGGCGATCGCAGAGGCTCTGAAGGTCAACGCGGTCTTGACCACCCTGCGCCTGGACGAGAACAAGATCCGTGCGGAGGGTGCCAAGGCGATCGCGGAGGCGCTGAAGGTCAACGCGGTGGTGACCACCCTGCTCCTGTACCAGAACTACATCGGGGACGAGGGAGCCATCGCGATCTCGGAGGTGCTGAAGGTCAACGCTGTCCTGACCACCGTGGGCCTGATCAGCAACAAGATCGGGGATGAGGGTGCCAAGGCGATTGCGGAGGCGCTCAAGGTCAACGCGGTGTTGACCTCGGTGAACCTGCAGGTCAACTCTATCAGCGATGATGGTGCCATAGCGATCGCGGAGGCGCTGAAGGTCAACGCGGTGGTGACCACCCTCTCCCTCGGACGCAACGGCAACGACAACCCCATGGTCGGATGCGACAACATCGGGGACAAGGGAGCCAAGGCGTTTGCGAAGGCTCTGAAGGTCAACGCGGTCCTGACCAAGCTCGACCTCGAGTACAACGACATAGGAAAAGCAGGAAAAAAAGCGGTGCGAGATGCGGTGAAGGGCCGGAGTGGATTTGTGTTGGTATTGTAGAAAATGATTGTGAGAGCACTGTGAACATGTGTGGATCGATGCTTTGAGTTCAGTGACGTTATTTCCTAATGTGGAAGCTATCGAACCTGATAGAAAATTGCTCGCCATGCTGGCCTTCTTCCAGACACCCGCGCCCTCCGAGTCACCCTCCGACGTCCGAGCCGTTCGCCAAGCCCGGACTCGCGCTGTGACGGCGGCTGGCGCCCTAAGCCACGGCCCACGGCACGACGGCCGCCCGCGGGTGCCGGCGTAGTCTGCGCACCGCCTGCACGCGTACCAGCCCGCCCGCCCGGTCCATCTGACCAAGAAGCAAGATGGCGCGCAATTGCGCACAACAGCGCTGGAGGCTGGCTGCAAACTCGCATCGCCAAGCAGGTGCGTGCAGCACTCGGTGACGCACCTGAGGGCTGGCTTTGTCACGCACATCGACCGTGTGCTACAAGGACGCCTTTTCACGTGCTCAAGGCCAGTCGGCGCCGCGTCACGCTCGCCGAGATGACCTGCACGAAAGAAAAAGCCCGCGGCCGCGCTGCGGTCGCGTACGGTAAGCAACGCAGTAAGCAACGCAGAGATATCGATCCTTCAGACACGAAAAACGCCACGACGCACAACCCACGTCCGAGGACCATGCCGAGGACCGAGCTGTATAAATAGAGTAAACGCTCGCCAGACGAGATGCGCCCACAGATCGCAACAGTCACGCAACCTTAAATCCTTAATCGCGACCCACCTTATTGTTGGGTCCCTAAATAGTATAGGCGTTCTCTAGCTGCCCTTGGTCACTCCAAGCCCAACTCGCCTCGCATCTCGCTGAGGGCGCGGCGAAGCTGCCGATGCAGCCTGGGCGCGCCGAGATATGCAGCCGCATGGTGAACGCTGCGCGCGCGCTGCGCGTCCCACGCGCTTCGGTCAAGCAGCAGCGAGACTAGCGCCGCCGCAAACTCGTCGCTTGTGCGCGCGATCGCGATCGCGCTGGGCGAGCGTGCCGTCAGTAGCCCGCGAGCGCCCACCGGCGTCGTCACGAGCGGCACCGCATGGCCCAAGGCTAGCATGCATTCGGTCGCGAGGCCTGAATGCACAAGCACCGGTGCCGCGAGCACACGAGCCTCGAGCATCGCTGGACTCAAATCCTCCACTTGACCGAGCGACTCGACGCCCTCGGCACGTGACTCGCGCACCTGCACTCAGAGCGAATCAACGGTCATCCAAGCCCATCAGTCATCCAAGCCAACCAGCGGTCATCCAAGCCAATCACAGCGGTCATCCAAGCCAATCAATGGTCATCCAAGCCGATCAATGGTCATCCGAGCCAACCAGCGGTCATCAGAGGCCATCAATGGTCCTCGGTGGCAATTGATTTCAATCAGAGGTAGTCAGTGGCCATCAATGGCCATCAGTGAGCTCGCGCACCTCCGCGCGGTCCTCATCAGATACTCATCAGAGGCCATCAGAGGCCATCCGAGGTCATCAGAGGTCATCAGGGATCATCAGAGGTCATCAGAGCTCGCACACCTCCGTGCGCCACTCGTGAGCGCCGACGAGATGCAATCTCGCCGACGGGACCGCCTGACGAACCTTTGGCCACACGCGGCGCAGCAACCACCGGAGTGCGCGCGTGTTGCCACTCCGGTGGTACGATCCGACAAAGAGGACGCCGCGCCGTTGTGCCCAGCCAGCGGCGAGCGCGGTTGCCGTTGGTGTCGTCGCCGCAAACGGGAGTGTGCGGAGAGGGAGTCCGGGCCGCTGGCCGCTCAGCTTTGCGCGGTCCTCATCGGTGATAGTCAGGGTGAGAGCGGCGCTCGAGTAGAGAGCGAGCTCGCGCACCTGATGAGGCATGCAATCAGAGGTCATCAGAGGTCATCAGAGGCCATCAGAGGCTCGAGTAGAGAGCGAGCTCGCGCACCTGATGAGGCATGCAATCAGAGGTCATCAGAGGTCATCAGAGGTCATCAGAGGTCATCAGAGCTCGCGCACCCGGATGGCCGCAGAGTCGTTACAGAAAGGGGCGGACGCGTCACGCACCCAGTGAACGTCGTCGCTCACGACGACGACGCGCGAATGCCGCACCAGCGGCTGCTGACTCAGCCGCTGCATCGCCAGCTCCGCCGCGCCGTGGTGAGCGCCGCAGCGCCAGAACCATGCGATGAGAAGCACCACGTCTGCCTCGGCTGCCACCGCACTGGAAGCGCTGCCCAGAGCGTCGTGCCGAGCGCTGCTCAGAGCGTCCAGATGAGCGTCGTCATCGATCACGGCCACGCGGTGCGCCAGCCGCGAGGCTGACTGCACGCGGCAACTCACAAACTGGCGACTCTGCACCTGATGAGGGGGGTGGGACGCCGTGGTGAGCACCTGCATGCAACTCACAAACGGGCGACTCTGCACCTGGCCGCACTCGTCGCACCACGCGGCGCGAGAGTCCGCACACGAGGGCGCGAACGCGCGCCAGCCCGCATCTCGCAACGCCGAGATATCCTCCGGCCGACGCGCCGGCGTCAGGGACACGTACGTGACCGCGTGCCCCTCGGCCGCGATCTCGCTGACGAGCTGCGCGGCCCGCAGATCGCCTCCCTCCGTGACCCCGGGCACCTGATGAAGGGGGTGAGGGGCGCCGTGGTGAGCACTTGCATGCAGCTTGATGACCTCCCTCCGCGGCCCCGGGCACCTCTGCTCGTTGACCATCAAGATGCGAAGCTAATCAACATGCATGCAAAGGCACCTGCTCGTTGACCATCAAGATGCGAAGCTAATCAACATGCATGCAAAGGCACCTGCTCGTTGACCACCAAGATGCGAAGTGCCGACGGGCGGCGATGCCGGGCCAGCAGCTCGCCGAGCGCCGCGCCGTGCAGCGCGGCCGGTGCATACTCATGTGCATGCTCATCGCTCTCGCCCTCCATATTTGGGCCGAGCGCCGCGCCGTGGTGAGCACTTGCATGCTCATCGCTCTCGCCCTCCATATTTGGGTCGATGGCCGGCACAACATGGCAGATGGAGGCGCCCGCATGCAAGCAGCGTAGCCAGTAGTCCAACTCGACCGCCGCGGCCGCGTAGTCCGCTTGCCACGCTCTGTGCGCCGTGCTGGGCGCACCCTCGGCATCTGTGGAAGCGCCGTGCTGGACGTCCAAGGCCGCCGCCGCCTCGAGCGCCGTACCGAGCGCTTCCGCCGAGGGCCCTCCGGCTGAGCGGCATGCGGCAGGCAGCCTCAACGGTCGCCACACGGGCCAGGCACCACGCGGCACGCTGGCGGACTCGACCGCAGCTCGTTGAAGCCACGGGAGGGGCATCGTCGCCGCGGCCGCCGGCGCCGGCGGGGCGTGGCTGTAGGCTGTCGAGTGGTCGGTTGCCATATTTGGCGCGAGCGCGAAGAAGTGCCACGCGCGAAGTGGCTCGACGGCGGATCTGTACGTGGCCATCTCGGCGGCCATCTCGGCGGCGATCTCCGTTGCGGCGGCGGCGGTGGAGGAGGAGGAGGAGGAGGAGGTGGGATCAAAGGAGGTGGAGGACGCTGCACTGGATGACAACGAGGCATCATCCCCGGGATTGCCACCGAGATTGCCATCGAGATTGCCACCGAGATTGCCACCGAGATTGCCACCGATAGACTCCCCAGTCACGGCGGCGGTGGCGGCGGCGGCGGCGGAGGCAGTGCTGGTGGCGGCGGTGGCGTCGGGCACCGCCTTGGGCGTTTCGCCAGAGCCTTTGGCGCCACCAGCGCCGCCGACGCGTGCACCACCGCCACCAGCAGCCATGACGCCGTGGTGAGCACTTGCATGCAACTCACCAGCAGCCATGACGCCGTCCACAGCGACCGTGGCGCCCGCCGGTGTGAACAGCACGTCGCACTGAGGGCTCTTGTGAAGGAGCGAGAGTCGCGCGGCCAGTGCCCCAGCGGCCAGATGCGATCTCGAGTCCGCGAGCACGCGTGTCGCTGTTGCAGGAGCCAGCAGGTCCCAAACGCGCCGCACCTGATGAGGGAGGCAATCAGAGGTCATCAGAGGCAATCAGAGGCAATCAGGGGAGAGGTCCCAAACGCGCCGCACCTCCGCACTCAGCGGCGTGGGGGGAGCCTCAAGGGGCGCCGTGACGGGCGCCATCGTGTCCTGCGCCGGCATTGGCCGAGCGCCTAGCAGCACCGGCGCGCGCTTGCCCGCCGCCTCGCTCGCGCCCGAGACGACGCTCTGATCCGCGCCCGAGACGGCGCTCTCGTCCAGGTCGCCAGTCGCGACCGTGACGGCGCTCGCGCCCGGTACGGCGCTCGGCTCCCGCTCCCGCGCCGGTGCCAAGTGCACCACCGTCGGGCAGCTGCCGGAGGAGATCGACGAGCTCTGGAGGTTCGGAACAGAGCGGGCGGGCGCTGAGCAGCAGCAGCTGCCACGTCGGCGGCACGCGCGCCTTTTGGTCGTGCAGCAAGGCCGCTAGGCTGCCCAGCGCTAGGCTGCCCAGCGCTTGCCTCGAGGTGCGCCCGTAAAGCGCTCGCGCCCGGTACGGCGCTCGCGCCCGGTACGGCGCTCGTGCCCGGGACGGCGCTCGTGCCCGGGACGGCGCTCGCGGACCAACTCAGCTGGGCGATGAGGTGGCGGAGCGTGGCGAGGGTGGTTTCGTCTGGCAGCGCCGTCGTGGGCAGTTGCAGGAGCACGGAGACCACGAGCGCCGTCGTGGGCACCTCGAGCGCCGCCGCGCCGCCTACATCCGCACCCAGCGATGCATTGAGCGCCGCGTTGCTCGCTGCCTCCTCATCCGCTGCCGCCGCGGTACGTGTCATCCCTAGAGGGTCGTGGCCGCTAGCGACCCACTGGCGACCCGCGTGCGCCGAGGGAGACGGATGGAGCTGTGAAGAGCGAAGCTGTAAAGAGGCAGACGGACGGAGCCAGGCTTGGCGCAGCGGCGCCGACACGCAAGATCCCTCGTCCGTTGCGCTGGCACGCGACGACGTGTGATGGGCCTCTGAGCTCGGTGGCGCGCCATCGGCGGCGGCGGCCGACGACATGGCCAACAAGGTACCTGATGAGGGAAAGATGAGGGAGGCAATCAGAGGTCATCAGAGGTCATCAGAGGCAATCAGAGGCAATCAGAGGAGAGGTCGGCCAACAAGGTACCTGATGTGGGAGGCAATCAGAGTTCATCAGAGTTCATCAGAGGCAATCAGAGGCAATCAGGGGAGAGGTCGGCCAACAAGGTACCTGGCGGGAGCATGCAGCGCGCGTGCAAGCGCGACGCGAGCCATCGTGTCGAGGCCATGGATGCATGCTCGTGAGCGGAAGGCTCGTTAAACGGCTCGACGCATCGGCTGTCGTTGCGGCGATCTGCAGTTGGCAGCGGCGATCGCAGCAGTGCTCCATGCGGCACCAGACGAAGATCACCAAAGGCGGAATGGATGCGAGGGAGCCGACCGATGCCATGGGGCAGCTGCAGCATGCTCTTGGGCGCCACGGCGCATCCTCGGCCGGGACGGCCAGCCAGATGCAGCGTCGCGCCAGGCGGCAGCGGCACGACCAAAGGTCCTTCGTCGAGGAATCCCGGCTCGGCCCCGCCGCCAACCGTGCACTCTAATCGGCAGAGGTTAGCTTGCTGCAGCGTATCTGACGCAGCTCGGGCGTCCAGCAAGATACGCTGCTGCAGCGGTCCGAGCTGCAGCAGCGCGAGCACGAGCGCACAGACGAGCGCACAGAGGATGCGCTTCATAGAAAGGAACATCACACGTTGATTCGAAACTTCCCCGAGACGACATGTTTACGCATGGCTATACAATTGAATGCATGCGTCATCGTCGCCTATGTGTTCGCGCATTTGGCTTTGCATGCGAATTTTTACGCTTTGGTCCCTTTTTTCTCGGACTCAGAACGGTCCCATGTCCTTCCTGCTACCCAACCTCGCGCTCGCCATCGCCTATCCGCGCGTGGGGGTCCACACGGGCGACAACCGTGTCGTGTGGCAGAGCGGCTGCTGTGACGGCGACCTGATCGTCATCGACTTCCGAGACGAGAATGGCGACGGTAACCAGGGCAGTGGGCTGCTCCGGCTCCAAAACGCAACCGACAATTCCACCCTAACGTACGAGATCGGATCGTTTTGGGGGCTGCACCGTGCGTTTGGGCCCTACTGCGCGCCGGCCGGGCGGCATTCCATCTCCTTCACGAGCGACAGCAACGCCATAGAGACGACTGTGAAGATCACCGACAGCTTTGGACTCATCAAGGCGCGGGGCGGCACGGAGGACTTCCCACTGGAATTCAGCACGACCGCCCCTGCCAAGTTCTGCATCCCGGCGGACCTTGGCGGTCAAGCGCTTCCCGAAGAGTTGAAGTTTGAGCGCGCGCGCAAGCTGGTGCGCCGGCGCGCGCACACGCTCCGTCGTTGTGCTCGCCCTTGATGCATGATGCTCGATCGACCCGCGCGAGCCGTGACTCGCGGCAGCACGCTCCACCCATGATGACTCCTACGAACTAGCCTACGTACAGCCTTACGTACAGCCCTTTTGCGAGACTTCCAGACACGAGCCCATCGAGCACATCTGTGCGTCACTGAAGCGTGCTCGCCCCTCCGCTCCTCACGCAGCTTGCCGCGCATTTCCAGTACCACACACGCTCTGAACTCGAACGGCAGGGCATCCCGGTGCCATTCGATCAGGGGTATTCGGTCGTGGATACGTTGCGTTAGGTCTCGAAAACCACGAGCAAAGTACAGCTAGGAGACTAGGACAACGCCAGAGGTGCGGCGGGCGGGCGCGCGCACACGCGTCTTGCGCCCTGAATTTGAAAGTGTGGTGTGGTTTCGAGTACGCGCCTCCTCCTGAGTCGGGGGAAAGAGCGTCTTGATCTCGGTCGATCTCGGCACCGCCTTGTGATCAGGAAAAGGAATTCATGGAAGGTCGGAGCCAATAGAGGCCTCCTAAACCCACGCTTGCCCACGTCTGGTCGCCGAGGTGTGCCATGTTGCTGCTCTGCGTAGTATTTGGACTCAGTGCATCGCCTCGGATGGCTCCACGTTGTGGAGGGCTTCCGCATCCATTGCACAGCCCACAGGCGCCTCCAGAGATAGGGCGCCACACAGCTCCGGATCCTACGTTTCACGAGCGCCGGCGCCACCTCCTACTCGCAGCCGCCGGATCCGCGCTGTCTGCTTTGACACCAGCGCCAGCGCCGGCGACGGTCGTCGGGGTGCCAGACGGGCTCCTGGTGTGGAAAGCTGCGAGCAGCTCCGTGGGTGGCTCCTGCTCTGCGATAGACGCACGAGCTGCGTTCGGGCCTAAGTTCATCAATTACTTGTCGCGCTTTCTCCTCACCTACGATCGGCCGTCACGGCAGCTGTGGCGCGCACGCGCCGCCGAGATACCCCTTGCGTGGACGAGGAAGCAGGTCTCGGAAGCGCGCATCACGCAGCTTCGCGAGTACTCGGGCGCCGTCGAGAAGGCCCTGTGCTCATTCACACCGCCAAGTGGAAAGTGGGCTGAGCCGATCACGTCGCAGGACGCCGTGCGCATCCGGCAGCTGTTGACGCTGCTGCGCTCGCGCTACGGTGCGAGGCCCGATGCCCTCCGGCAGCTCGCGCTCCTCTTCTCTCTCCTCCCGCCGGGCGTGCAGCCAACCGACTCGATCGAGCAGCTAGCGGCTGAGCAAGAGAACCGGCGTGCCTCGGGCATCGTGGTGATCGATGGCGGCTCCTTCGTCCTGAGCGAGGCGGGGCTGGCGGCCGGGCTGCCGATCCCCGCGCTGCCCCTACCCGCCGCGCCACTGGTTCGTCCATTGCCGGAGCCCTGAGGAGCCTGATTGTAGTTGATTACATCTGATGACATCCGATGACACCGATGAGCTCTGATTGCAACTTAATTGCCACGGATGCCCTCCGATGCCCTCCGATGACCTCCGATGGCCTCCGATGGTCTCTGATTGCCTCTCTCATCAGGTCCGCCAAGCATCCAAGGCCGCGGTCGCTGGCGTGCCTCAGCTGCGCCCTACCGGCAGAGTGAACGAGATGGTGGTCACGTCGGGCGGCTCGGGCTACAATGACACGAGTCCACCCCTCGTCTCAATCACGGCTCCCCAAGGCGGTAGCAGCTCGACACCGGAGGATGGTCGTTACAAGGACCCGACTCTCTTGAAACTCGAGCCTTGGCGCCGTGGCAGGCGCGCCGCCCAGGCACGAGCTATCGTGCGCGACGGCTCCGTCGTCGCGTTTGTGCTGACGGACCCGGGCGCAGGCTATAAGGGCACGGATCGAGTGCAGGTTGTGGTCGCGCCACCTCCGCGCGCCCTCACCGGCGTCGTCGCGGGCGCCAAGGGCAAGGTGCGCCTGAGTGCGGTTGATTGCAGTCGATTGTGGTTGATTGCATCTCAGGCGTCGTCACGGGCGCCGAGGGCCCTGATTGCGGCATACTCGACGAGTACGAGCCCTGATTGCGGCTGATTGCGCACCTCTGATGACCCTCGGATGGCTCTCCTCATCAGGTGCTCTTGGAGTACGAGGTAGGGTCCGTCCCGCTGAGCCGGTTTGGCGCCGGCTATGGGTCCTCACAGGATCTCGACGTTCGCTTCTTCTCCCCGCGCACCCCCTCGCGTGACTCCAATCGCGAGCGTAGTGACGAGCGCGTGCGGAAGTCGATGGCCGCGAGGGCGACGGCGCCCACCACGGCGCCATCGAGCAACTTTCGCACCCCTTCGCCACTGGAATTCGCCTCCACGCCCTGGTCGCTCGAGTCGATGGCGGCGCGGTACGGCGATCAGGTCTCAGCGCGTTCGACCTCCGACATCCTCATGCTACGTCCGCCGCGCGCGACACTGGCCCTCGGCCGGCAGCGGGCAGCGACAGACGGACTGGCGCCGTCGTACGAGGAGAGCATCTCCCGGCTTCGTAACGCCGTCCCGAGCACCAATTTGGGCATCGATGCATGGGCGTGGCGATCCCGTAGCATCGATCTGCGTGACCGAGAAGACCGTTATGAAGACGAGAGGGACTCGCCGCCGCAGCGCCCACCAAAGCCGCCCTCGAATCCTCGTGACGTCGACGGCGTCATCGACCGGCTCCTCGCGCTCCTGCCGCCGGAAGAGGGCGCGCCCATCTTCGACCCTGGCAAGCCGCCTAGCCGAACGTACCCGGTGGGCGTACCGCCTCGCCATCGCTTCCCATCCCTTCTGTACGAGTCGATCAACCCTGACTATGTCTTCGAAGCTCCTCTCGGGCTGTACGCGAGATTGCGCCGAGATTGCCGTCGAGATTGCCGCCGAGACTGCCTTTCGGGCTGTACGGGAGATTGCCCCGAGATGGCACCGAGATTGCGGGCTTTACGCGCGCCGCGGTGCCCTCCCCTGTTCTTCTGACCGTTGGACCCGTTACCATTGGATCCGTGCCCGAGATTGTACCGAGATTGCACCGAGATTGCACCGAGATTGGACCCGTGACCAATGGACCCGTGCCCTCACCAACGCCTCGGACGCGGTGCGCGCGCCTGCCGGTGTGCAGGGGGAACCTCGTCGGAAACCAAGTGGCCGGTCGCAAGAGTGAGAGTCTCCTCTCGCAGGAGGTCTCCACGCTGCCCACATCCATCTCGGGTGGGGTTCGTCAGGACGTTCCGCTCAGCCCCGCGCTGGTCGCTCGACTGGCCATCGCCGGCGGACTCTGCTCCGCCACGACCCGTGCAGTCACGTCGCCCATCGACCTCATCAAGACGCGTCGCCAGGCAGCGATCAAGACAGCCAAAGCGCCCGCCGGGACTCCTACGCAGCCATCGCTCAACAGCACAGCGCAGTCGGAGCAGCACATTAGGGGCATCGTCCCGGGCGTCGGGGACCCGCCCCCGCCCACCGCTGCCGCGACTGCACCACCGCCCCCCCCTTCGTCGCCCTTTTTGGGCATCGAAGCGTCCATTGCTGCGGGCTTCGCGGCAGGTGCGGGTTCGTTTGGGACGTTTGAATTCCTCAGGCGCACGATTCCGCAGCTGGCGGCGTTCGTCATGGGCCCAGCGGCCCCCGCAGACCTCGCCACTCCGATCCTCTTCACAGCTTGCTTGCTGCAGGCCGTGGCGGCCTCCGTGTGCTCCTCCCCTTTTGAGACGGCGCGAGTGAAGATCATGACGGGCAGTGGCGCGCCCGACGCGCCACAGAACCTTGTGGAAGCTCTCGACCTCGTGATGCGAGGTGACGCTCCTGCTGCCCGAGCAGCCACGGAAGGCGCAGGCGTCGCGACGACGTCGACCAAGCTGTCACTCACGATGCCAGATGAGAGCTCACGACAGCGCGCCGCCGCGAGCAGCGCTGCCGTGGTCACCTCGACGCCCGCGACGGCGCGCGTGGTTTCGTCCACGGCACAGCGAGATAAACAGCGAGATGTGCTCCGGCCATGGGACGGGTTACCCACGCTCATGGGGCGCGAGCTCCCGTTTGGGGTGAGAACTGAGATTGCACCGAGATCGCCCCCTCTGTGCGACCCCTCTGTGCGACCCCTCTGAGTCAGTGCACCCTCTGAGTGCCCCTCGTTGAGTTCCGCTCTGAAACGCCTGCGAGTCTCGTTACATGCAGGTGACTTGACTTGACTTGACTTGACTTGACTTGACTGCGAGTCTCGTTGCATGCAGGTGACGAAACTCCTCGTGTACGCGAGCACTCAGGACGCGCTGCTCTCGATCTTGCCCGCGGCGAGTGAACGGCCCTCCTTCGCACTCGTCGTCTCCCTCATCTCCGGGATCGTCGCCGGGTTCATGGGTGCGCTGGTCAGCCATCCGGCCGATACCGTCGTCACCCGATGTGCGGCCCGCGGATTTGGACGCAACTGGCGCGCAGCGCTGGACGATGTGCTCGCGGGTGCTGAGTCCGATGACGTGGCAGCTAAGGCCTCGGTGCTGTACGCTGGCGTCAAGCAGCGCTGCCTCTCACTGGCCATCATCGTCACCGCACAGTTTATCCTCTTCGACGGGCTTCGGACGCTCCTAGCGGTGTCGAAGGAAGACCTCTCCCTCTTCCTCGATGTCTTTGAAGACCGACTCGACTTTTACAGCGGGTGGGATGAGGTGCAGGGTACCTGGCTCGAAGCGGTCGAGCAGCTGGACGATGATTTGATCCTCAAATAGTGTGATTTAGTTTCTTCGGGTTTATTAACAGCCTGTTCACACGGTTCCCCGATCGGTGATATGGCGAGCTCTCTCGCGACGCCGAGCTCCAGCCGCGCGTTGGCCGAGTGGCTCGGGCCGCCGTCCAATTACCAGTACCGGCCGAGGCGTTCTGCCTCAACGCACGACATCTTGCGTCAGATTGAGCTCGCCGAGTCCGCCATGCACTTTGGCTCTGGAGATAGGGAGGAGCTCTCGCGCTCTGAGTACAGCAGCGTGCTACGCAGCATGCCCAACGATCTGGCGCTGCACTACAAGGTGTGGCAGCTGCTGTATGCGACGCAGCGTCGAAAGGAGGCCGACGAGTCGTATCGAACCACGTGCGAACAGATGCCGTGTGACATCACCGTCGGCTCCTACCACGCCTGCGTCACGTCGAGTTCGAGCCTGCGGCCGACCGTGCCGCTCGTGCCCGCTGATACCCGTCACAACGCCGCAGGGAGCGCCTCCACCGGGAAGGAGCCGCCGCCACCGCACACAATCGAGCTGCCCCAGCCTTTGCCACCTGAGGCGCTGTCCGAACACCTGACAGCTGCGCCACAACGGCCCTTTTTCGCCTTCAACCCAGCGATCGCAGCGCTGCCGCCACGCTCCGCATTTGGTTGGGCAGCTGACGACTTCGGCGCCGCCGATGATGACGACGACATCGCACGCTACGTCGTCATCTTCCGTTTCTCGAACGTGCGCTCGATCTGGACGACGCCTTGATTGCCGTTGATGGCCTCTGATGACCGTTGATGGCTTCTGAATGCAGGTGCGCTCGATTTGGACGACGACGACCGCTGGCGCGTGGCAACGAGCAGTCGACTGGCCCGAGTGGCGCGCCGCCCTCTCGCAGGGGCATGTGCCCGAGCTCGAGACGCCCGCAACGGCGCAGCGTCGAGCAGGGGAGCGGGGTTTCGTCACCGAGGTTCGGCAGGCCGGGGAGCTGCTTCGCGGGGCCAAAGGCGGCACGGTTGCACGCGCCGGAGTAGGCTCCATCCTGGCGGGCGAGCGGGAGCAAGTGGAGCCGCAATCAGAGCGATTGGAACCGCAATCAGAGCAATTGGAACCGCAATCAGAGCAGCCGAGTCGGCCGTTGCTGATGGGCGCTGCAAAGGGCGGGGCGGCTGAAGCCATGAGGATCCCAATGCGCCGGCCAAGTGGCCATTATATGGCAGGCACCGAGGACGCCGAGGGTGTCGAAACTCTTGATGGGGACATGGAGGACGAGCAGGCGAAGGAGGAGACGTCCGCGCTGTCGTCGATTGAGGCCGAGATTGAGGCCGAGATTGAGTTGGCCGCCGTGATCGAGCAGGCGCAGAGCAAGGCGCGCGGCCATGGGGCGGCGGATCGCTGGCGTTCACTGATTGAGATGGCCTCCGCTGAGATTGAGGCCAAGATCGAGATTGAGGCCGAGATTGAGGCCGTGGGATTGGCGGCCCACAAAGGTGAGGACAACGGGGCATCCACCAGCAGCAGGAGCACGAGAAGTATCAGCAGCACTAGCAGCAGCAGAAGCAATAGCAGCAATAGCAGCGGCAGCAGCAATAGGAGCAGCGGCAGTAGGAGCAGCAGCAGTTGGAGCAGCGGCAACAGCAGCAGTAGGAGCAGCAGCAGTAGCAGGCGCAGAGCCAAGCTCGCGATCTCGGAGGACGAGCTCACGATCTCAGAGGACGAGCTCCAGATCTCAGAGGACGAGCTCGCGATCTCGGAGGACGAGCTCCAGATCTTTGACGTAGAGGAGGCGCCCGACGGCACGCCCTTGATCCTCCCCGCCACCGAACAGTGGATCAACGACCAGGCGATGGCGCTCGGCGCGAGCGGCGTCGGCGCCGTGCGTGGCGGCTTCAGTGCGGTAGGCTACTTTACGGTGGAGCGGCAGCGGCGCACTGGAGAGATACGCCTCGGTTTCGTCTCGTGGCTCAACTTGAGTGCGCCCTTCCCACCGTGTGAATGTGAAGAGCACCTCTGGTCGGACCTCTCGCCTGCCATCTGCCGGCTAGCGGCCGGTGCACCTCGCTTGTCCTCATCCCTCATCTTCGGATGCTTCGCGGCGGGAGTGGCGCAACTGCTTTGCGCGCTCCGACGCACACGCGCGCATCGGCGGCTGGCGCGTGGGCGGTTACTACGCGCACTGTTGCTGCTCGGCGCAGCCATGCCCATCACCAACTGCCGCTCCGTCGCTGCGTTTGAACGGTGCCGTAGCGCCGATGGGGGCGACGAGCAAGGCGGTGGCCGCCATGGGCAAGGCGGCGGCAACACCACCACAAGCAGCGGCAGCGTCTCTGGAGCCGTTCGTGTGGGCCGTGCTGTTGGCGGAGGCTCCAATCAAACCCGGAGCCGCAGCGCGCACGGCCCCGACGTACGAGCGGCGGACGCCGCCAATGTTCGGGCCAATTTTGAAGACTTCCCTCCGCCTACACCAGCGCCGCCGGCACCAGCGCCGGCCGCGCCGCGCCGCCACGTCATCGAGTACGACGGTTACGAGGACGCTCGTGTGCTCGTGCACCGCGGCACGCTCTATCTCGTCGCCAACCACGAGGACTGCCGCGGGCGGCGTCGGCTGTGCTTGCTGCGCCTAGCGGGCGATGCAGCGAGTGGCACACTGAGGCAGGTACATGGCGCCCGAGGTGGCGCGGCTCTGAGTGCCTCTGATGCCCTCTGATGACATCGGATTGCCTCCCTCATCAGGAGGCTGTGTGGGAATTGTCGATCGACGAAGGGCCTGACGGTCCGTTTACACTACAGGACAATGAGAAGAATTGGGTGCCCTTTGTACAAGTGCGCCCACGACCACTGATGACTTCGGATGGCCCTCTCTGCGTGTGTCTGAGTGTGTCTCCCTGGGTGCCTGTCTGAGAGACCGTCTGAATGCCTCTATCTCTCTCTGGCCTCTCTCTCTCTGGCCTCTCTCGAGGGCCTCTCTCTCTGGCCCCTCCGATGAGTACCGCTGCGCTCGATCCCTCGCTCAGGACGGCGCGCTCCACCTCAGCTACTCAATCGAGCCTCATGTGGTGCTGCGCTGCGCTTGGACTGGGGGCTCATGCCACCGAGCATACAACTCGAGCGCCGACTTCCTTCGCACGTATGACACGCAGCGGCAAGGGCTTCGAGGCGGCACTCCATACGCGCGACTTCCGAATGGGGATTTTCTAGCGGCGATGCACGTCAAGGATGGTGCGCATGCGCCCGCACTGTATGCGACTGTCTTCTACGTAATCTCGGGCGCACCTCCCTTCCGCGTGATCTCGATCTCGCCCAAGCTGTGCATCTCCGAGCGTGAGCTCGAGATCGCGACCTCGCCCCGCTGCGCACTGCAGTACGTCGTCGGACTGATCGTCGAGCCCGACACGGCGCGCGCCGATGGCGGCGTCGTGCTGCTCTCGTTTGGGCAGATGGATCGAACGATGCGGCTCGCCGCCCTGCCGCTCGACCCGCTCGTCGCGCTCGCGCGCACGCATCAAGTGGGCAGCGAGGGCGAGACGAGCGTCTCCGAGTGCGAGCCATGGGCGCCATTCGGAGGCTAAAGTGTTGGCCAGGGCCTTGTTAGCGAAGACGGGGATAGGCCTGTGAATTTCAAAAAGGACTGTCTCCGGTGATCTGCATGCAGGGTTTTACTGTTTTTTCCCAGATTCAACTTCCGGGAGCCAGAATCACTTTTGGGAAGCGGCCTCAAACGAAGCTACCTCATGCTGGCCGCGTCGAGGGCCCGTGCCTCGTACTGGGAGGACTCGGAGTCAAGGGGCCAACGAAGGCCTACGAGCGGCTTCTCCTCGGTGGGATTCATGGAGATGATGGATGGCTTCAAGGTTGGCGGTGGCCCGGCCAAGGGAAGCGAGGCGGACAATACACGCATCTCTCGATTCCGGTGCGACGTGGAGCAACTCCGCGCGCACTTGACCGAGACGCGCCGCGGGTTCATCAACCCGCGTTCGGTGTACCAAGCGTACTGGGACGGTATTACGACCCTGGCGCTCGCGTACACCGCCACGGTGACACCCTTCGAGGTGGGGCTTGGCCTCGAAACGAAGCTCAACGTTCTCTTCTACGTGAACACCGCAATCAACATCATCTTCGTTATGGACATTATCTGGCAGTTCTTTTTGCCGGTGCCCGACAAGGAAGGCAACCTCGTCCGCAGCCACTACAAGATCGCATGCAAGTACTTGCGCGGGTGGTTTGCCATGGATTTGTTCACGGTCCTGCCATTCGATTCGCTCCAGCTCATGGGTGCTCTTCCCACAGATGGTGCGTGTGGGGACAGCACGGGGATGCTCTTAAAAGCCGTCCGGATCGTGCGTGTGGCTCGACTCCTCAAACTCCTGCGCGTGCTGCGTGCCTCGCGCATCGTCACTCGCTGGCAGAGCCAGCTCAATCTGTCGTCGACGACACAATCGCTCTTTACCGCCTGGTTTGCGTTCATCATCCTGGTCCACTGGCTGGCGTGCCTCTGGGCGCTGATGCCGCAGCTGCAGAACAGTTGGCGCGACGAGCCACTCGTGATTGCAGCTCTGGAGGAGCGCGTGCTGAGGGACCCCACATGCGATGCATGCCTGTGCGCGGGTGATCGAGCTTCGGAAGCATGCAGCTCCCCTTGCCTCACGCCTTGCGAGATCGAGGTGGCCGCGAACGTGACCCACTCGAATGAGGCCCACGTCCATATGATGGAGTCGTGGATGTGCCGCGCCTCGACCGACGGCTTGCTCCCGTCCGACTTTGTTGACAAGCCGTACACAGTGTGGCTCTCCGCGCTGATGGTAGCGTTGATGGCGATGCTGGGCGGGACGAGCGTTGTGTACCCTACCAACGACTATGAGTACTCGTTCTTCATGGTCATCTTCATCATTGCCGCGTTCGCGTTTGCGTGGGTGCAGGGCGTCATCATCTCGGCGCTCACCACCGGCAATCCGGACGCCATCGCGTTTCGGACGAACCTCGACGCTCTCAATTACATGATGGACGACCAATTCTTCCCGCCAGCCCTCAAATCGCGCGTACGCGAATTTTACCTGCGCACGCGCACGATGGCCAAGCGGCAGCGGTACATTGACCTCATCGACAGCACACTCTCGGCCCAGCTGCGGCACGACACCAAGGTCACGATCACCGCGGGCATCTTCAAAGCGGTCTGGTGGCTGCAACAGTGCGAGCATGCCTTCTTGGAGGAGTTGAGCATGCAACTCGAACGTGAATCCTTCGCAGCCGACGAGTACATCAAAAGCTTGACTTTCGATGGTGAGGCACGCATGTACATTATCGTGAGCGGGATTGCCTCGCGCGGGGGTGCTTTCTTCACTTCTGGTATGTCGTGGGGCGACATCATCCTCGCCTCACCGCTCCTTCGAGATACTCGGCCGGCGAAGACGCTCGGCTATTGTGAGGTCGTCTCTCTCACCCGCTCCGGCCTGGAGAAGGTGGTCAAGGCATTCCCCGCCTCTGCCGGCGAGATCCGCCTCGCCGGTCTGAAGCTGGCCACGCGTCGATCTATCCTCCTCATCTCCTCATACATCAAGTATAAGAAGACTAAGAAAGCATCAACCGCCGCCGAAGGCGAGACAGGCGGCATGACTGCAGACGAAGGTGACCTCGACAGCCCTCTTGACGTGCTGCGACAGCTGCAGGGCGATACTGGTTCTATCCTTGCAGATGCTTCAGCCGAGCTCCCGGGTCCATCGAGCGCCCCCCCCGATCGGGGCCCCTCAGAGGGCGACAGGAACACGAGGGTGCTCCTGGAGATAGTGCG
The DNA here is from genome assembly GCA_001275005.1 of Chrysochromulina tobinii. Taxonomy (NCBI): domain Eukaryota; phylum Haptophyta; order Prymnesiales; family Chrysochromulinaceae; genus Chrysochromulina; species Chrysochromulina tobinii. The sequence goes on along the minus strand of JWZX01003263.1, from coordinate 43,196 downwards.
GGGCCTCGAGCGAGGCCAGACGCAGAGTACGCTGCAGCTCAAGCGGGTCGCCGACGGCATGAAGCTGCTCTCGGAGCGGCTCGAGCGGCTCGAGAAGCACGGGCTCTCGTCTAAGCCCTCGTCAGCAGAGAGGCATGGGAGGCCCTTGTCGTCAAGGTTATCGTTCGCAATGCTCCGTGAAATGAGCACGAAACCGACGCGGGCGGACAAGCCGAGGCTCGGCTCACTGTCCGAAGCGGAAGAGTTTAGCCGGCTTTCACCTAAGCAAGTTTAGCTAGGCTCAGCACGGTCTCGGTCGCCTTATACGGTCGCCTCTGATGTCGACGTGAGGATATGTGCGCTATGACACCTCACTTGGCAGACTGGCGCAGCTCGTCAATCGGACGGTCGCGACTCAGCTTGAGGATGAATACTCCGTCTTCTCATGCTGCGTTCTCCGCTGTACGTGAACGACAGTAGTCGGTAGGAGTACGGTATGAGAATACGAAAAGAACAGGAGCAATTTTATTCGTAATTGAAATTGTAGGCGTGCGACGTACAGGCGAGGAGACGCACGCAAGCACCGGACCGGCAAATAAACATAACTGTATACCCGTCTTTTCAGGCGCGGCGAGAGGTAGGCCGCGGGTACTGAACCATCAAGCATCAATACCACACGTTTATAGGGTGGGGGTAGCTTTTCCGGAGGGTCCGGAACTTTTACCGTTTTACGAGAAACTAAGATACAAACTGAAACTCGCCAAGAGGCAACTTTAAACGTTTTACGCCCATATTCCTGCGGTCACTTTTACCGTTTAAATCGGCGCAGTGCGCGTGCCGCCGCCGCACACCTCAATGTGCCTCGTCCTCATCAACAGGGGGTTTACTGAGTGTCTAGGCCCTAGGAAGCACAGGGGGTGTACCGAGCCCTGTCTCCTCCCTCAGCAAGCCTAGAGTGAGTTTATAAGAGTGTGAGTCCCCAATGAGTCCCCTAGCTCCCCTATAGCTCCCCCATTCCTTTCTAATTCCTTTCGCGTGCATCACCACACGCAGATGGGTTGCAGGTCGCAACAACCGTGCTCATGCTTGCAATAGGGAACTCGAAACTTATTCAGTAACATCTGTTCGGTACTTGATTGATTACTGTCGATTGCAAATCCGGTGATTGAGTGCCCCGACGTGCTACTCTTTCGACTGTGGTCTCCCGCTCGAGAGCGGCGCATTTACCGCACCCAGACACACAAGCCGGTGCTTATGTGATGCGCCTCCTCCGTTACAGGTACGAGGCAAGTCCCAGCAGGTGCCGAGGTGCGACGACAGGAGGACGTCGAGGTCCCTTAGCGATGCTACTCGTCACACGCTGTTCGGACGCCTCGACTTGGCGAGAGTTCGAGGGCACGTGGAATTGGCGTGGGCCGAGGCCGGTGATGACGTCACACCGTTTATCCACCGTTCGCTGTGGCCTGCGGGTGGCCTTATAGTGGCCATCTTGCACGTGAGCAAAGTCTGTGCCGCCGCGTTGCGTTACTGTACTGTGCAGGAGTCGAGGAAGGGGGCGAAGGGCCGCGGTAAAATCGGCGGAAGGCCGAGGCTACCTCGAACGAGGGCAAGCTTGTTGACAGGCCGGACGTGCGACTGGTAGACCAAGTATCTCGTCGCTCGGTCTTGCGCTCATCCACGCTCCCTAGCTAGAGAATGCCTTGCGTTCCTCGCCACTCAGGCTTGCAACAGACTTGCGCTCATCGTCGCTCTTGCTTGCAACTGCCCTGCACTCATCGTCACTCGCATCGTCGCTCATGCTATCAAGCAGCGTGCATTCATCCACGCTCAAGCTGGTGCGTTCAATCGCTGCTCATCGCTGCTCATCGTTGCTAGAGAACGCCTTGCGTTCATCGCCGCTCATGCTTGCAACAGTCTTGCGCTCGTCGTCGCTCTTGCTTGCAACAGCCCTGTGCACTCATCGTCCCTCATCATCGCTCAGTTCGCAAGCGTCTTGCCCTCATCCACGCTCAAGCTCGGCTGGAGAACGTCTTTTGCGTTCATCGCTGCTCATCGTTGCTCATGCCAGAGAATGCCTAGCGTGTGACGCTCAACCATAGCTCAACCACGCTCCCTATACGCTCCTTAGCTAGAGAATGCCTTGCGTAGTTGCGTTCATCGCCGCTCATGCTTGCAACAGCCTTGCGCTCTCATCCACGCTCAAGCTAGAGAACGTTTTGCGCTCATCGTCGCTCGTGCTTGCACTCGCTTTGCGCTCACCCATCGTGTGCTTATCCATCCTCATGCTAGAGACATGCCTTGCATTCATCATCATCGCACATGCTTGCAACAGCCCTACACTCATCGTTCCTCATCGTTGCTCACGCTCGCAAGCGTCTTGCGCTCATCCACGCTCAAGCTAAGGACCATCTTGCGCTCAACGACGCTCATAGCCAGTCTGCATACCCACACATCTACGTGTGTAGCAGCGGCCGCAGAAAGCTGCCTCATCGATGTGCATTTGCATTGTGCTCTGTAGAAGGTATTAAGCCAGAGGGTTCTGTACAGAGCTCTGAGAGAGGTCGGCGCTGGCACATGAGGTACACTGAACCCTCTCCTCCCTCAGCAAGCCTAGAGTGAGTCCCCTAGCTCCCCAATTCCTTTCCTGTGCATCACCACACGCAGATGGGTCGCAGGTCGTAGCAGGTCGCAACAACCGTGCTTATGCTCGGTCTTGTGCAAAAAAGCTGACCTTGCGAGTCTCACGCTGTGAGCTGTGACGTTTTGAGCAGCTAAAGATAGACGCAGCGCTCGTGTGCTAGACGCATTGAGCTACGCGTGTAGCAGCGGCCGCAGGAAGCGGTGGAGTGAGCTTGCACTTGCGATGCGTCGACGAGCAGCCCCCCGTGCTGATGTGAGCATCTGAGCAATTGGGAGGCGATTGATCACAGTGCCGTCTTGGTCAGTGCCGTCGGACGCTCTGTGTCACCAAGCGGCGCTCCACAGGCGCAGCGCTCGTCCTGACGCTCGTCCGAGGCGCAGCTAGTAGCCTAGTACGCGTGGTGCAGCGGCCACAGCAAGGCCACAGGACGCGGCGCGCTGTCGATCTGTTTTTGGAAACTCTCGTTCGAGCATCGTTTCCCCTCAGAGCTTAGTAAACCCTTTTTGCATGTGTCGGACCTGAAATCGAATGGTCCCATATAAATACCCTTTAGGCACTTTGATTCTTGCGAGTAATGAGACGTTGATCGAGTAATGAGCGATGAACGAGTAATGAGACAGAGGCTCCATGCCATGCTCCATGTCATGCTCCATGTCATGCTCCATGTGTCGACTCCATGTGCGTCTGAACCGAACAACCGATGGAGTGCGTCGGAGCGTCGGTCCGGGCACGCAAACGAAGGATTGAAGTACCAGTAGGTTTCGAGAGCTTGTTTCATATCGAATGACAATCACGCTCGGTTGCTAGCGAAGTACTGGTACTAACATTCGGCAAAAGTGTCTTTTACCTCGGATACGGAGGCACGATGTCGATGAACGATGACTTTTACCGTTTTACAAAGGCCCTTATTTGGTTTTACGCGAATCTTCGGAGTTCGGTCCACAGTGGACACTTTTACCGTCTTTCGCCAAACTGCCCTCAGCTTTTAAACCCCACCCCCACCCTATTCACACGTTACAGCGACTGCATACAACGATAAACGATCGGATATTACAGCTCGTGTCCCGTCGTGCGTGCTAAAAATAACGCATGTAGTACGGCTATCACTATAATGCAAAGAAGAAGAAAGACGAAACACGCACGGCAGGCCTGAGAGCCCGCTGTCAAACGTTCTTGACGAAGGGCAACCAGGCCTCGAGGTTGAACGGACCCCATGTCAGACCCGCATCGGGCTCCGGCTGGGTTTGATGGCGCCGGTGGCTGCTACCGTAGTGATGATGATGATCGCCGCTATGCTGGTGGTAACCGTCACTTCTCTCGCGCACGGCCCAGTTGCGTCCGCCGCCGCCGCCGTCGTGGGCGGCGAAATTGGCGGCCACCCGATCCCATAGAATGGGCGAGATAGGATCTCCGGAGTCGGGAGCCAACCCGCCACTGGGCCAGGGGCCTGTGGGGTCGGCGTCCGTGAGCAGCCTGTGAACAAACTCGATCGGGCACGGCGGCATGCGCGCGGCGTGCGTGATGGCCTCGATCCAAGCAAGCTTCTCGCGCACCGTATCGGCGGCCATAATTAACACCTCGGAGTCTCCGTCAGGGTCGTCCAAATTAGGCAGCTGGATGGCCAGTGTGTTGTTCCGATTCGTCGCGGCTTCGTACCACGAGGAGCAGACGCAGCCCGCCACCTCGGCGAAGAGCTTCGGCTGGTTCAGCAGGTGCTCGCGGTCCTTGGCATAAAAGAGCGACGACCCGATGAGAGCGAATGCGCGCCGGTTCCAGTTTGCGGTGAAGCCCCCCTTGGAGAGTTTCGTCAGCACGCCCTCCTTGAGCACAAATAGCGCCGTCTTGGGCGCGCCCAAGCGAGGCATCGGCCCGTGCGCGCGCGCGCCCATGCCTCGGGCTGTCAGGGGGGACGCCTCTGACGAAACCTCTGACGAATGGAAACGGCCGGCCATGGGGGCTTGCCTAATTTGGGACCACTGGTTCACATGCCTGTTGCCGTGGTGGCTCTCGTCCGCCCACTCACCCCAGCCCTCGAGGTCGCCTTCGCTCCTGGCCTGCTTCATGATCTCGCGGCCCTCGACCCTAGACCGGCGCCCACGAAACTCACGAAACTCCGGCGCCCTGGAGAACGCGCTGTCGTGGGCACCTGTCTGCTCGTCCGCGCTGGCTTGCTCGGGGCGCTCGGGGCGGCGCTCGGGGGGGGATCCTTTAGCTGGCACGCGGGGCGAGCGGGGCGACAGACGAGGCGAGAGAAAGCCCACCATGCCGCGCAGCACCGAGAGCCTATTTGTGCTGCCGCAGCTGCTGCTGACCTTGCCGTCCGGGCTGCCCGCGACTGCGCCAAGCGCCAGCGCCGGCACACCCGCCACGGCGCTGTCGTGGGCACCCGTCGCAGCGGCGGTCGCGGGCAGCGCGGCGCCAGACACTTCGGCCAGCTGGGTGCCGATGAGCCAAAGCCGCTCGTCCTTCGCCTGGAGCGCGCCACGTAGCGCCTCCACCGTCTCCTCGAGACGCTTCACGTCTGACTGAAGCGTACCCGATCGCAAGAGCGCGGCGGCCAGTGCGGCATGCACGTCGGCCAACTCTGACGAGATGGCCCGCAGCTGCACCGCGCCGCCCGCCTTTGTTTGCTCGCGCCGCATCTCTGCGAGCAGCACCGCGACTGAGACGGGCTGCATGCCGATCGACGCTTCGATGAACGACATCCACGTCAGCCGCGCCTCGCTCGACTGCGCCGAGAAGAGGAGAGTGTGGCCGTCCGGAAGCAGCTGCGAGCGCGTTGTGGGAGAACGTGAGAACCGTCGGTGAGTTAGCCGCCGATCGGCATGCGGCTGGTACTCACGGCGCGCGCGCGCGCCGCGTTGTGAGAGCGGCGGTGGCTGCGCGCGCACAATTCTGAACGCGTGCATCAGCGCCGCCGTCGACGGCACCAGCTCGATATTGAGGGCCTCGAGCAGCTCAGTGAAGACGTGCAGATCTGCCACGGAGGGCGCGGCCGAGCGCGAGTAGTAGAGCGACCCGCCTATCAAGATGAACCACCTACGATTCCAATGTGCTACGGTTCCGTGTCGGCTCTGCTTCATCAGCCAGCCCTGATGCAGGATCGATAGCTCGCGACGCTGAAAGGATGGCTTGAGGGGCAGCTCGAACGATGGCCGTCGTTCGCTCCTGCGCAGCTTTCCGCGCGCGTTCAAGAGGTCATCAGGCTGGAAGGGAACACCCATTTCTCGCTGCATCGACATGGTGGGTGTCGAATCCTGGGGACTTTGAAAAAGGCGAGCGCAGCAGCCTTTCAGGGTACTGGCTCGGACCCCCTTTAATTCGTGCAACCTTTTTTTGCGCTCCGCGCGATGCGCGCCTCCTCCGCCCCGCTGCGGCCGGTTCCATCCAGGCGCGTCGGCGGACGGCGCTGCTCCCAACCATCTCTCCATTTGCCATCGACCTGCCCGCGCCTTTCGCCGCGCGTCTTGACGCGCGCGCGCTACGGAGGAGCTGCGCTCGGACTCTCAAGCTCGGGCCAGCTCGTGCCCGCGCAGCACGGATCGATGGCGCGGAGCGCGCGCGTGCTGTGCAGGTGCGGCGGCGAAGGCGCCGACGCAGCGCGCCGCGCGGCGCAACCGGCGCCGAATGTGGTGCCTCGGCCTGCGGCTTGACGCCCACGGAGGAGGCGGCGGCGGCGGCGGCGGCGATGGAAGCCACCACTTGTGCTCGACACCGTCGTCATGCGACGGTGTCGAGTGCGTCTTTGCGTTCCCCACGGGGGAGGCGCGCCATCGGGCGCATCGGTGCACGCAGGTTCGATGCCGCCGGCGTCTCCAACGCCGCCCCGACGGGGACGGTAGCAACAGGAAGCGTGGGCGCATTGCAAGGTGATGTGGGAGACGGCATCCGAGCAGAACCGGGGGAGGCGACGATGGCGCGATTGTCTCCACGCGCCGCGCCCCGCCATCTAGTCTCCATGCGCCGCGCGCCCTGCCATCGTCACCTCCCCGCCTGGTGCGTGTGCGTAACCCACAGAGGTTGCCTCGCACCGATGGCCTGCGCGCGCCCGCCGCCGACCCGCCCGGCTGCGTGGGAGGCGTCCGTAGGTGGCGTCCGCAGTTTCCCCGACCGGGTCCGGGTGCAAGTTTTTGTATAGAGAGACGAAAAGAAAAGCGGGTCCCCAGCCCTCGCCCCCTGGGCCCATATCGATTGCGGTTGCACTCAAAAACACTCAAACCCGAGCCTCCTCATGCGGCAATCAAGTCAAGACCGTTTCGTCGCGGGCCACGCGCTCACGCACCATACAATTGTACAAGTACCGTCTCAAAGGACGGCTCCGCTCTGCCTTGTAGCGAAGTCGACGAAAACTGAGCCGATCTATGAGTCGAAGACCAGTTTTGTTTAGAAACCTATTGACGGAAATCTGATTAGTCGGAGAAAAATCAGCGGCACTCAATGGCAGTTTTTGATGAGAAGAGCAGGGGCTCACCGAAGTCTCACCGAGGAAAATTTCCCTCGTGGCCGGGGAACAGACCTGCTGGGCTGCAAGAACTGTGCGCTGCAGGTTGCAGCGCTAGCTTCTCTCACTGGATGACATCAGAGTATAACTGGACTGTTCAGGTGGGCGGCAGCGGCACAGTCCAAGGCATGGGCATCGCGGTTGATGGCGCAAGTGGTGCTATCGTGACGGGCTACTTCAGTGGCGATGTATCATTCGGCTCTGCGTCTCTCGCGAGCCGAAGCAATTACGACGCTTTCGTGATGCACGTGACGGCGTCGGGCACCATCGACTGGGCTGTCCAGGCGGGGGGTACACTCAAGGACCAAGGCTTGGGCATTGCGGGTGATGACGCGGGTGGTGCTCTCGTGACGGGCTACTTCAGCGACAGGGCATCGTTCGGTTCAACGTCGCTCACGAGCCGAGGCGATTACGACGTGTTCGTGATGCACGTGGCGGCATCAGGCGCCATCGACTGGAGCGTACAGGCAGGAGGCGTGGCCCGAGACCAAGGGAGCGGCATCGCGCATGATGGTGCGGGAGGTGCTTTCGTGACAGGCTTTTTTAGCAGCGACGCATCGTTCGGATCGGTGAAACTCACCAGCAGAGGCGATGGCGAGTACGACATATTTGTGATGCACGTGATAAAATCGGGTGCCATCGACTGGGCCGTCCAGGCGGGCGGCACGGCCATTGACGAAGGCTACGGCATCGCGTACGACGGCACAGGCGGTGCTCTCGTGACGGGTACCTTCGGCGGCGACGCATCCTTCGGCTCGATTTCGCTCACCAGCCGAGGCACTTTCGACGCTTTCGTGATGCACGTGACGGCGTCGGGCGCCATCGACTGGGCTGTGCAAGTGGGAGGCACAGCCGAGGTCAAAGGAAGCAGCATTGCGCATGACGGCGTGGGCGGTGCGTTTGTGACGGGCTACTTCATGGGCGACGCCGTCTTCGGCTTGACAGCACTCCACAGCCAAGGCCATTCCGACGCTTTCGTGATGCACTTGACGGCGTCGGGCACCATCGACTGGGCTGTGCAATTGGGAGGCACAGCCGAGGTCAAAGGAAACGGCATTGCCCGTTACGGCGCGGGCGGTGCTCTCGTGACGGGCTTCTTCAGCGAAAACCTCGTGTTCGGCTTGAAGACGCTCAACAGCCGAGGTGGTGCCAACATGTTTGTAATGCGCGTGACGGACTCGGGCGCCATCGACTGGGCCGTCCAGGCGGGCGGCATGTCAATGGTCCGTGGCCAAGGCATCGCGCACGATGGTGACGTACTGGAGGGTCGAGGATCTCTCGTGGTGGGCTACTTCAGCGGTGTCGTCTCGTTCGGCTCCACGTCACTCAGAAGCCGCGGCGCGCTCGACGTATTTGTGATGCACGTGGCGAAATCGGGCGCCATCGACTGGGCCGTCCAGGCGGGCGGCACACTCGACGATACCGGCCTCGGCATCGCGCACGATAGCGCGGGCGGTGCTCTCGTGACGGGTACCTTTCACGGCGACGCTTGGTTCGGCTCGACGTTACTCAAAAGCCGAGGCGGGTACGAACGCGTGCGGTCGGACGTGTTCGTGATGCACGTGACGGCGTCGGGCACAATCGACTGGGCCATCCAAGCGGGGGGTACGTCCATTGACCATGTTAGTGGCATTGCGTACGATGGCGTGGGCGGTGCTCTCGTGACGGGCGGCTTCAGTGGCGACGCATGGTTCGGTTCAACGTCACTCACGAGCCGAGGCGAGTTCGACGTGTTCGTGATGCATGTGACGGCGTCGGGCACAATCGACTGGGCCGTCCAGGCGGGGGGATCGTACTCCGACGAAGGCCTTGGCATCGCGTACGATGGCGCGGGCGGTGCTCTCGTTACGGGCCACTTCTGCGGCGACGCATCGTTTGGCTCATCGTCATTCGCAAGCCGCGGCGTGTTCGACGTATTCGTGATGCATGTGACGAAATCGGGCGCCATCGATTGGGCCGTCCAGGCGGGCGGCGATCTGGATGACAAAGGCCACGGCATCGCGCACGATGGCGCGGGCGGTTCTCTCGTGACAGGCTACTTCCAGGGCGCGTCGTCGTTCGGCTCGACATCACTCACAAGCCGCGGCATGTACGACGCGTTTGTGATGCACGTGGCGGCGTCGGGCGCCATCGACTGGGCCGTCCAGGCGGGCGGCGTTCGGGGGGGGGCGGCACTCGGAAGCTATGATATTGCGTACGATGGCGCGGGAGGCGCTCTCGTCACGGGCGGCTTCAGCGGCGACGCATGGTTCGGTTCCAAGACATTCCACAGTCGAGGCGAGCACGATGCGTTTGTGATGCACGTGACGCCTTCGGGCGCCATCGACTGGGCCATCCAGGCAGGCGGAACGGCCAATGATATCGGCTACGGCATCGCGCATGATGGCGCGGGCGGTGCTCTCGCGACTGGCGGGTTCAGCGGCGCGGCATGGTTTGGCTCGACATCACTCTTGAGTCGGGGCATGGTGGACGCGTTCGTGATGCACGTGACGGCGTCGGGCGCCATCGATGTGGCAGTCCAGGCGGGCGGTAGGTCAAAGGCCATCGGTTATGGAGTCGCGTATGATGGCGGCGGCGGAGGTGCTCTCGTGACGGGCCACTTCGTAGGCGACGTAACTTTCGGCTCTAAGATGGTTACGGGAGGGGACGCCGCAAGCTGCTTCGCTGCTTCTATTATGGCGCCATTACGCCCTCCATTGCCAGTTTCGGAAAAGGTAGACTTAATCAGCCTGCCACCATCAAGCTCCCCAGCGGCAACGCCTACGGCAACGCCTATAAGGGCAGCTGCACCAGAACATGGACCGTTTGTGGTGACAGCCCTCGCCTACTCTGTTGCCATTCTCATGGTGATCGTCTTCTGTGTTTGCTGTGGGCAGCGGTGGGCACGACGCAAACAGATGAGCGGCCGGCTGCGTGTGCCGCTGGAGTGGATGCGCATAGTGATGTCGCCGCGGGCAAGCCCTGGCACCAGCGGCGCTCCCTCCATCTCCTTGTGCGCCCCCCCCTTTACAATCGTCCCTGCCGCTGCCACCACCAGCCTTGCCGCCGCCGCCACTGCCTTTGACGCGCAGCCCGACACGCCGACGCAGCAGCTCGAGGTGGTGGACTTCTCGACGCTCACGATGGCCAGGCCAATCGGAAAGGGTGGCTTCGCAACCGTCTGGATGGCACGGTGGCAGGGCACGACCCTGGCTGTCAAAGTCCTTCACGTGGCGAATGAGAACTTTGACGGGTCGGCGCTCCAGGAGGTGGCCATCCTTCGTCGTCTGCGCCACCCGTGCATCTGCGCCCTCTTCGGGCACATGCGGGTTGAGCAGCAGCCCGCGCTCGTCCTCGAGTACATGGCCGGCGGCTCGCTCGCCGCGTACCTTTTCCAGCCTACTCTGACGTCAAACGGGCATGTCCAGACCGGCCTGCACGACGCATTTTCACGGGGGCTTTCGAGCCTGGCTTCCTCGTACCATCGTCTCACGAGTGGGGCGAGGTCCATCCCCGCACGCGAAGCGGCGCCCGACGGCTACACACTGCAGGAGGCGCCGCGATATCCTTGTCTAGCAACCCCCGATTTCGACAAGCACCTTGGGTTTGCTGTGCAGCTGGCGAGCGGGCTGTGCTTCCTCCACTCGAACGACATCTTGCACTGCGACGTCAAGACAGATAATGCACTGCTCGACATTAGCTTCACCGTGTGCAAGCTTTCCGACTTTGGTTTAGCGAGCCTCTCCCTGAACCAGGTGAGGCGTACCGGGGGAGATGCAGGCCTCCCATGGGGGGGGGGACGCTCCGGTATCTGGCGCCCGAGATCGTGGATGCGAACTATGCGAGCCTTGAACGTGGCGACTGTAGCAGCGTCAGCTCCAAACACCGCACGCTCATCAGCTGCGCGGACCGCACAGATGTCTATGCCTTTGCCCTGCTGCTCTATGAGCTCATGCATGAGCGCCGCGCCTTTGAGGGGATGTCGGGGATAGATGCCTGCCTCAGCGCCATGCGGGGGCAACGGCCGCCGATCTCGCTACCCCCCAATCACCACGGGTTCGCAGACCTTATGCAGGGGTGTTGGGCGCAGCGTCCAGAGGACCGCCCGAACATGAGCACCGTGCTCGAGAGGCTCGAAGCGTGCATGCAAGCCCATTGCGTGCGATCAGGCAAGCCGCCGCAATCTGTGATCTCAGAGGATCATGCTCATGGTCACGCTGAAGCATCCTCCTCTCGGCCCACTCATGTTGAAGCATCCTCCTCTCGGCCCACTGCTGAAGCATCCTCTTCTCGGCCCACTGCTGAAGCATCCTCCTCTCGGCCCACTGCTGAAGCATCCTCCTCTCGGCCCACTGCTGCGCCTTCGAAGATCGACCAAATCGGAGAGCACGTCCAGCGCAATCTCCGATTTTGGCGCAGCCTCTCCACACACCAACCTTGAAACGGCTGTCGATAAAGGCGACGCGGCCGACCGTGTCGGCGGCACGCCCTACCGCATCTGCCGACGGCAGAACGTCAACCAGGCCAGCTACGACCGCGCTTGCGCTTGCACCACCACCACGTCCGCTGGCCGCCGCAGCGCCTCCCGACAGATGTTGACTCTGGGTGAATGCTGCGGCCGAGGAAAACGAGCCCCCTGTAGCGGCGCCAGCCCCCTGTGGCAGCGCCAGCCCCCTGCCATTTGCGTGAACTGCGGCATGTGTGCGTATGCGGCCTCGCTCACGGAACGAGCGACGGGGACTGGGGCTTTAGGCTTGCTTGATATGTAATGATGCCATATCAGGGCACCTCAGGGCGCCAGCCGACCTCGCCTCCAGACCCTTCGAGATGATCTTGAGGACTCGCTCAATGTACTAATGAGAGAGGTATCAACGTGCAGCGTCTTTCATTGAGTGTCACGGTGTGTGTTCACGCGCCGCGGTGCTTTTTTAGGACTAGTTTCACACAATACATGACATATATTACCTTGGGGGCGGGGTCCAGCGGCCTGTATGCTGTAGACTTGGTCCCTCTCGGACGCCGGGCTGAAAAGGTCGAACCGGTGTTCTGGAATAACACACCGGACACACACGACTCCCCTCGAGCGCGCGTCGACTTACGAAATCACCAGGACGGCGCTTTTCGTAACTCTACGTGCATGCGGAGCAAGTTTGTCGAAAATCAAGTTTTCATCGATAGGGGACAGAGAGCCGTTGCTCTCGCAGGCACCTGGGCTCCCGCGACACCGACTCATCTGGACTCACAGACAGTCAAGCGAGTCCACACGAATCGTTCGCATGGCGGAGGAGCGCTCCAGGCAGATCTGGGAGCGCATGCTGCGAAGCCCTCACCCGGGCGCAATTCCACTCCGCACCAGCTCATTGGCCTCCTCGATCAGCAACATCCACTACGCGACCGGCCACGGCCATCGGTTGGTTGCGCCCAGCGTACGCGCCGACCAGCATTCGCCATGGGGCGGAGCCCTTCAACGTGACCTGCAACTCGCCAAGCACGGTGCCGTTCAGCGATCTGCGAGCTACCCCCAAGTCGTCCCCGTACGCACCGCAGACACCCGACAAGCACATGGCCCTGTCTCTGGACGTCGGGTCTCCTTTGGATTCCCGGGCGCCATGCCGGGCGCGCACAAGCCGCAAGCTGCTCCCTTACAGGATGCGCACGGGAACGGGCTACCGGGCTGGCCGTCCGCGGCGGTCTCCGCCGCTGCGGCCATGCAGGCGGACCCGCACGCCATCTTTGCGGCACCGTCCGCGCCGCCGGGGAACGAGATTTACGAGATGTCCTCGGCAGCGGCGGCGGCGGCGGCCGCAGCGGGAGCGGCGGCGGCGGCGGCAGCATACCGGCGCTCGCCGCCCAGGATGAGAGCCCCGCCTTCATTGGGCCTGAGGACGGTGGCGAGTGACGTCTTCGCGCCTCGGCAGGACTCCATCGCCAAGCTACGCGCCTCTTTGGACGGCGCCCTCGCTGAGTCAGCCACGGCCCGCGAGGCCTCGCGCCGTGCCGAGCACGAGGCGACCGCCGAGCTCGGCCGCACCGTCTGGCCTACGCAACTCGCTGGGCTCTGTGCACGCGCGATCGTGCTGCACGTGCTCAAGGCGGCCGCGCTGGTACGCTCGACCGCCGAGCAGCTCGAGCACGAGGCCAATGCAGTGCATGCAGTACATGCGGGCGAGGCACAGGCGCAATGGGAGCGCGCGGCCACAAGCTTCGGTAATGGCCCTCTGATGGCCCTCTAATGGCCCTCTGATGGCCCTCTGATGGCCCTCTGATGGCCCTCTGATGGCCCTCTGATGGCCCTCCGATGACCTCCCTCATTGGAGGTTGGAGCTCCCCTGACCTGCGATGACCTCCGATGACCTCCCTCATAGAAGGTTGGAGCTCCCCTGACCTGCGATGACCTCCGATGACCTCCCTCATGGGAGGTTGGAGCTCCCCTGACCTGCGATGACCTCCGATGACCTCCCTCATAGAAGGTTGGAGCTCCCCTGACCTGCGATGACCTCCGATGACCTCCCTCATGGGAGGTTGGAGCTCCCCTGACCACAAACCGATGGCCACTAAATGCCTCCCTCATCAGGCCATCTGGACCACGAGCATGCAATTGCGGAGCGCACGCTGCTTAATGAGCTCACGGTGCCGGAGCTCGAGAGCTCGAGAGCGCTGCGGGACCATCTGATTGCCACTGATGACCCTCTGATGACCTCCCTCATCAGGTGCTCGAGCTCGAGAGTGCTGGGACCATCGAGCAGCTTGAGGCTGCCGCGCTCGCTGAGGTGCGTCGAGTGATTACGTCGTGAGTGCCTCTGAGTGTGCCTCTCTGAGTGCCTCTGAATGTGCCTCTCTGCGTCTCTGAGTGCCTCTCTGAGTGCCTCTGAATGTGCCTCTCTGCGTGCTCTCGCGCACTCGCAGACGCGCCGTGCTGAGCACACGATCGAGGCTGAGCGGCGGCGGCTGGCCGATGAGAAGAAGTCGCTCGAAGAGGCGCTCAGGACGGCGCAGCGCGAGCTCGGGCAGGTGTGCATCTCCTTGCAAGTCTTGATTGCGTCTGGATTGCGTCTTGATCGCGAGCTCGGGCAGGTGTGCTGTGCATCGCATCTCCTTGCAAGTCTCCACAGATTGATGGCGATGCAGGGCCGTTGATTGAAGATTGGTGGAGATTTGGATGGCCGACCTGTGAGCTGCGCGAGCGCTGCCTTGTGTTCACGCGAGTGCTGCCTCGGACGCGTGAACACAGGCGACGGAGCACGTGAAGAATCTCGAGGCCGAGCTTCGCGAGGCACTCAACGACAATTCCCGCGCGAAACGGCTCTGGCGCGCCGAGGTGGCAGATACGACCTCGCAGGCTGAGATTGAGCTCACGAGAACTGAGCGTGCGCATGCAACGGAGGTGGAGGCGCTGCGGCGGGCGCTCGCGCAGGCGTCGCATGAGCGCGATGACTATCACGGGCAGCTGATGCAGCTGCGGGGTGCGCACGAGCAGCTGCATGCAAACAAGGTGAGCTGCTAGTGAGCTGCATGCACACAAGCTGGGATGCCATTGAGGTGATGAGGATTCTCTGTGGAGAGGGTTGCGGCTCTGTGAATGCGGCTGGTTCGTGGGTGGGGGCAACTGATTGTTTGGTCGCACCCTGCTTGTGTGTCGGACTGGCACACTGATTGCGACTGATTGGGCACCAATCCGGGCACAATTACGTGCACACTGGTAGGTGGAGCTCGAGGAGACGATCCACGCCGATTGCCCCTCTCATCAGGTGGAGCTCGAGGTGCCTCTGATGACCTCTGATTGCCCCTCTCATCAGGTGGAGCTCGAGGAGACGATGCATGCTCAGATTGGACGCGTCGTCGCGGCGAAAGGGCGCGAAGGCGATCGCCTGCAGCGAGAGATCGATCGACTGAAGGCTGTGCATGACCTTGCGCTGCGTGAAGGTATGCCTGGACGACGACATGAGACCAAATGATTGTGCTCTTGATTGCGTTTGATGGTGTCCACTGATGGTGTCACTGATGGATTCACTGATGGAGCACGCCAATGCAAGGCGTTCATGATCTCGCTACAATCTCGCTGCAATCTCACTGCAGCCTCGCTCAAATCTCACCGCGACCTGTGATCTCGCTACGATCTCGCTACGATCTCACCGCGACAATTCGTAACCATTCTAGGGACCTTTGGTCGAGGGCGCCAGGTTCTCTTCATGGAGACACTCCGGGAACCCCGCCGGCGCGCGAACACCCCCTTTGTGATCAAGGAGCCCAAGACACCGTATTATGACGCTGAGCCACCCCCGCCGCCGCAGTCCCCGGCCGCAGAGCCAGTGCTTGACAATCGCCCAACGAGTGCGCCCGTCACGGCGCCCTCACGTGCACAAGCCCTCCCTGGTGCCTCTGGCCACGAGATCTCCACACGATCCCCCCACGATCACCACGGGATCTCCAAGACGAGGACGCCGATCTCGTGGCGCCCGGCGGCCGATCTCCAAGGGCTCAGCGGTGGCGAGCGGTTGGCATTCATGGGCAGCTGCAGCGGTAGCGGTAGCGACCATCCCATGCGGATAGAGGCGGTCGACGGGTTTGCAGTCATGCCGTCGGAGGCAGCGGGGCCGAATCCCGTGTGGCGTAGCTGAGAAGACATAGCAGGCGCACAGGCCACAGGAAGGGGTGGGGCCTCCCACCCGACCGGTCATGACTCATGTTGGGTGCGACCGCACGATTGGATGACGATTGTATGGCGCGTGGAGGGATGTGGACTTGGTGGATGTTTACAGCTGCTAGCTAGCTGCTAGCTAGTATGTGACCAAATTCCAGTGCGGCCGCGTTGTCACTCGATTCACGATTGACTCGATAAAAAGCTAAAAGGAAATTTCCATTCGTTTTCTCTGAGCTGCGCACTTCCGGGTCTCGCACGTCTTCTTTAGCGCAATCGCAGGCTTTTTGCATGCGCTGCTGCTCCGTCCGCCTGCTCCTCGTCGCCATGCCACCCAGCACACCGACTTCGAGTCCTTCGCCACAAAGAGAACGGTGCCCTTCCGAATCATCCTCCCGTTCCGATGGCGTGCGAGCCGTCGCCGAGTCCCATCGACTTTGCACGTATCAGCCGAAGAGGTAATAAAATATAACAGAAGACTTCAGTATCGTGTTGGGGGGACAGCCTCGTTGCCAAAACCCTCGTATCTTTTTTGCATGCATGCAAGTTGACAGCACAGAGTTCCACTCAAGCAGAGTTGCCCAGGCGCCTGTGCGCCGCGAGAGCGCCGTCGCTAATGTTGTCCGCCGGAACGTCTTCCACTGTCGGGTCCAGCCTGCAGTCGAGCGACGCCGCCACGCTCGCTCCGATCGACGCTGCCACGCGCACGCGTCTTCTCACTCTCTACAACGCGAACGACGAGAATCCACACGATGCCGCGGCGCAGTGCGAACTTGCAGGCATGCACTTGGACGGACGCGGTGTGGCCCAAGATGACAAGCGGGCTGCGGCGCTGTTCAAGCTCGCTGCGGACCAGGGTCATGCCGCGGCGCAGTGCGAACTTGCACGCATGCACCGTAACGGACTCGGTGCGGCCCAAGATGACAAGCGTGCTGCGGCGCTGTTCAAGCTCGCTGCGGACCAGGGTGTTGCCGCGGCGCAGAGCGATCTTGGAGTCATGCACCATGACGGACGCGGAGTGGCCAAAGATTACAAACGGGCCGCAGAGCTGTTCCAGCTCGCTGCGGACCAGGGCGCTGCCGCGGCGCAGTGCTATCTTGGAGCCATGCACCGTGATGGACGCGGTGTGGCTCAAGATTACGAAAGGGCTGGGGCGCTGTTCAAGCTTGCTGCGGACCAGGACTTTGGCGCAGCGCAGTGCTCACTTGGACACATGCACCGTGATGGACGTGGTGTGGCCCAAGATGACAAGCGGGCTGCGGCGCTGTTCAAGCTCGCTGCGGACCAGGGCAATGTTCCGGCGCAGTTCGAACTTGCAGGCATGCACTTGGACGGACGCGGTGTGGCCCAAGATGACAAGCGGGCTGCGGCGCTGCTTCAGCTCGCTGCGGACCAGGGCAATGCCGCGGCGCAGTGCTATCTTGGACTCATGCGCCTTGACGGACGCGGTGTGGCCCAAGATGATACGCGGGCTGCGGCGCTGTTCAAGCTCGCTGCGGACCAGAGCTTTGCCATGGCGCAGTGCTCACTTGGATACATGCACCTTGTCGGACGCGGTGTGGCCGAAGATGATACGCGGGCTGCGGCGCTGTTCAGGCTCGCTGCGGACCAGGGTCATGCCGAGGCGCAGGGCCAACTTGCAATTATGGCTGCGACCCAGCACAGCGCCATATCATGCGCCGCAGCAGCGTCCAGTGCAGTTGGCGCGTCCGTCGTGGCTGGCGGCGCTCGAGGCGGCCTCTCGCGCGACGACAAGCAGGCGCGTGCCGACGCGATGATGGCAAGCCTGATCGCTGAGGAGGAAGCGAGAGCCGAAAAGGCGTCCAAGAAGGCAAAGAAGAAGGCGAAAAAGGGTAAAGTGACGACGACAGCCGCAGGCGAGGCGGCCACCAGCTTGTCGGCGCCGCCGTTAGAGCCGACAGAAGTGGATTTGGTGGCAGAAGAGAAGATCGAGGAGGAGGGCGTAAAGGCAACCGCTGCAGCAGAGGCGGCAGCCGCGGAGACTGCCGCTGCGGCTGCGGCTTCGGCGGCTCAGCAGGCGCCGGCTGAGCAGGTGGTGAAGGTGGCCGAAGAGGCGGCAGCACGGGCGGCAGCGCACGAGGCCGCCAAGGCGGAGGCAGCGCGGGCAAACGAGGCTGAGGCAGAGGCTCACTGCTTGGCGGTGCAGAGGGCGGAGGCGGAGAGGGCGGAGGCAGAAGGAGAGCTGGCAGTGGAGAGAGACGTGGAGGCGAGGGTCGAGGCGGAGAGGGCGGAGGTGGAGCGCGCGGAGGTGGAGCGCGCAGTGGCGCTGGCTGTGGCAGAAAGCGCTGGCCGCGGCGGGCGAGGGGGGCGTGGAGGGCGTGGAGGGCGCGGTGGGCGCGGCCTGACTACCGTGCATCCTCCGACCCCTGCCCCTGAGCTGCCAACGGCCCCAGCACCGGCTGCAGGTTTGATGCCAGCGGAGAGGCATCTGACGCTTGCCGACGTGGGCAACATCACCGGCCGTGTGCACAACGAGGCGCCCGAATCGACCATCGGTGGCCAGACCACGTGCATCGTGTGCATGGTGGGGTCCAAGTCGCACCTTGCGGTGCCGTGTGGCCATCTGCTCGCGTGCGAGTGCTGCGCGGCCAACATGAAGATTTGTCCGTACTGTCGCGAGCCCGTCCAGCAATGGGTGATGGCACGGGTGGTTTAAACCCAACACCGAATGCGGAATGGCGAAACATGGCGAAACATGCTAGAGTCTAGATCGAGTGAGTCCATCCCATGCGGATAGAGGCGGTCGACAGGTTTGCAGTCATGCCGTCGGAGGCAGCGGGGCCGAATCCCGTGTGGCTTAGCTGAGAAGACATAGCAGGCGCACAGGCCACAGGAAGGGGTGAGGGGCCTCCCACCCGACCGGTCATGTGGGTGCGACATCGAGAATCCGGGGTGCGTCAATTTATCTCGCGACGATTGGATGACGATTGTATGGCGCGTGGAGGACTTGGTGGATGTTTGAGGCGAACATGATGAAACCTTCGGAAGTTTAATCTGCGCCTTGCATGCAATGTCTATTTTAGACACGTGCGGCCTAATTTTCTCGATGACTCCTTGAAGTTTACAGGTCCCAAGGGAAGGGGCGCACCCGGCACGCCCGGTATCTGATCGCCTGCGCGGAGCGTCCTTTAGATCGCCATTTAGAAAACGCCATGCCGAAGTGCGAGGGCCAGATCACTTGCCATGGCGCGTGCACGAACAACTGGTACGGGCATCGCAAATGCCTCGTCTACGGCTTCAGCCGTAACATCGTCCATGGTCTGAATTACTACGCCTCGTTCTGCGAGGAGGTCTCAAGCAACTGCTACGTGCCTCCGTGGGTCGCGGGGGATCCGGGCCAGTTCTGGTGCGACAAGAACATCGAGCCGAGAGCCGACGCTGCCGTGGATGGCCAGCCACAGACGTGGTCATTGCGGTTGGAGCACGACCAAGAGTGCTGCGTGAATCGCACGCTGGTTGCCAGCCGGTGCCTGCAGTACGATGGGGACCGATGCCTGCTGCACAACGGCTGTCCCGAGTTCACGCTGCCACCGTACCCACCGCCACCGCCAAGCAGAGCGCGCGCGCCTGCGCCAGAGCTGCCGCCTGAACGCCCCCCACCAGTGCCCTGGCCTCCGGCACCCGTCCCATCGCCGCCACCCTGGTGGCATATGCCGCGTCCATCGCCCTCGCCACCTCGCAGCGTGCACGAGGCCGAGCTGTATGATCGCTATCTGCGCTCATTGCCTCGGTTCCCGCCCTGGCCGCCGCCCGGTGTGGGTGTGGAAACGATCGCACCGCTGCCTCCAATGTCGGCGAGCGTTCCAAATATGGTCGACTTCGGTCCCGAGTTCTTCACGCCCGCCGACGCCTCGGCGGCGACCTGGACCACCGAATTCAACACCCTCAACACCCAACAGAGCTTGGCGCTGGGCGTCTCATTGGGCTTGGGCTTGGCTCTCCTACCGGTAGCGCTACTCTGCTACCTCGCCTACCGGTGCAGCGTCCAGGCGCCCGTCGTGGCACGTCTCAAGGCTTGGGGGGGGGCAGCCCGATCGCTGGTGCCCTGGACGACACGCCTACAGCGAGGTTCGATGCACGCGCGCCGCGCCGCCTATCCTTCGGGTCGGGATCGATTGCGACAGCACACGCGCCTGAGGAATGACGACGTGGATGCTATGGAACTGAATGATGGTGTCCAGGTGGAGGACCAGTTGGAGGACCAGGTGGAGGACCAGTTGTAGGACGCGAGGACCCCATGGTCCATGGTCCAGGGGGACCTTCACCTTGAGGGGGATCTCGGCAGCACCACGAGCGTCGATATGTGCGGAAAGATCCGGACCCATTTTTGGATTTGGACGGCATCTACCCGCTGTTGGCTCATGCATGGTGTTGTCGCCGATGCCCGGGAGCTGGGACATGTGAGACGGACCATATGCTTACGGCTTTAACGTGGTCGCAGATAGCAGTCGTACTATTCTACTAACTGCAGTCTGCACGGCCAGACAGATAGATGTTATGCCATGTTCGACCCCTCTCCTGGAGTGTGCAGTCGAGTGTATGGAGACAAGACGAGATTTTCTCATCCGGCAGTACGATACAGTTACAAGTACGCGCTATAATCCCCCGCGCGGCAAGCGGCGTTCGCAGACTACTTTTGTGCACAGACAGAGGCGTTTCACAGCCACACGCCGGGGCGCACACAGTCACAGACGTCTCAGAGCTTGGATGATCCGTTCCGGGCGCGAAAGGTACAGCTTTGTCGCGCGAGATCGACTCCGCGCTCACGCACGCTCGACTCAGACGCTGCTCAGACGATCACCCAAGGCTGACCTCCGCTCATCTCGCCATAATGCCCTTCGGTCGCGTTGCACTTCTTGACCACGTGGAGCGGCACGTCCGTCAGATTGAGAGGCGGCTCAAGTCCATTCTCCGCCTTGCCCCAGAAGCAATCGGGGATGGCAATGAAGCCGGGCTCGGAGAAGCGTGTGTTCTGGATGGCGGGGTGACCGGCATCGCCGTAGACAGGCTTGACTCTACAAGCCAGCTTACCGGTCGTCGCGTTGCACTGGTCGAGCGCGGTGCCCTTGTCGCAGGTGTACAAGTCGATCTGGAGGCACGTGGGTGCGTGGCAGCTGCGTAGGCGCGAGATCCGATCCGCCAGATTAGGCGCGAGATCCGATCCGCTAGCCCGTGCGTGTGCGCAAATAAGGCGAGGCCCATGAGAGAGTACAGCGGAGGCGAGGAGCGAAGCCACCGCCGCGGAGGTTGGGGAGTTGATCAGCAGGTGAGCCGCCGTAGCAGAGGCCTGTGTGTGTTCGAGGCCGTTTCACACGCACTGGGGATTGAATGCGACAAAGGTGTGCTGGCCCATGTGGCTTCCAGTGACCGTGTGGACCCAGGTGCAGCCCGGGCTCACCGTGCCACATTCCCATGAGCACCCTGGCACGCCCTGCCCACACTGGGGGACATCGTATTCCCACGGCGAGCCGAGCAAGATCGCAGAGCCCACTGACTCCCCCAGCGTAAGTGCCGTGTGGTAGCTCGGGTCGTACGGCTGAACCCAGAAACGCCACCTGAGGGCGCGCGCGCGCGAGAGAGGCGATTGATGGAGGGAGGCTGAGCACGGAGCTTTAGAGTCAAGCAGGGGGGGTTGAAGTGGAGGGGGTTGGGTATGAAGGGGCGAGCGGTGGCGTTCGAAGGCACTTTGGCACACTTGTGCTGGAAGACCAGAGGCTGATCGGCCCAAGGGATAGGCTGCTCCTTGTCCAACAGTGACCACATGTGGTGGCACGCCCACTGGCCTCCTTGGTAGTTACGGATGTCGCAAGTTGGGTTGCGCTGCTCGAGGATCGTCGTCGCGGGCGACGGCGCGCACTTGCCCGGGCTGATGCAATCGGCCAGGGGCACACCGTGGGCATCAGTGGTCATCGGTGGTCATCAGTGGTCATCGGTGGTCATCAGTGGTCATCGGCGGCACTCACCTGAATCGATCGGCAGCGCCGGAGCCCACATCCGCTGCCTGGCTCGCGTTGGCGTGGTACATGAGGACACCGCCGATCTGCCCAAAAGGCGGCGGGTTGACTGAGCAGACGCACGAGCCGGGGAGCTTTTCCATCGAGCCGCACGGGGCAGTTGAGTAGACGATGCGGTTGAAGTAGACCCTCGCCGTGAGAGTCGTGGTGGTGGGGAGACCAGCCTTGGCGACCTCATCGACTAGCACCACCGAGCATCCGACGGGTCTGTGGGGATCCGAGCCCGTCGTATTCAGATAGGCGAGGGGCGGTCGGCCCGAGGCGCTCAAGGTCTTGGCCGCCGCCGCGAAGCACTCCTGAAAGCTCAGAATCGGGGTTGCGCAGCCATCGGTCCGTATGGCGTACGTGACATCGACCTCCTTCGTGAGCCTCGAGGTCATCGGGCACTCAAGCAGCCCACTGTGAGAAGAGCCTGACGATGCGAGCGAAGCGGCCGGCTCCGGCCCGGCGACGAAAGCTGGCGGCAACGGGCCCGAGATGTTCATCTTCTCGCGATTCCAAGTGTCAATCTGCATCGGAGTGAATTGGAATTCGGTCGGCGAATCGAGCACCAGTGCGAAGCCCGGCGGGAAGCCGTGGTACGACTTGCGATACTCGCCGCCGTTGGCGCTCGAGAATTGCGCGTTGGAGGTGGCGCCCGTGCTGCTGCTGCCGGCCAGCTCCTCGACCACGTACTGCGGCTGCTCCCAGTTGAGCATTCCGTGACACCGCTTACGCAGAGGGGCCGCGCGGGGATCATCGGGTCCATTCAACGAGATCTTCTTAAAGCGTGCGCCCGCTCCGATCATCGTAGCGACGAAATGGTGGTTGTACGAGGCCGATATGGGCACGGAGATATCGCCCTTTGGCGTGCGGCGCACTTGGTCGATCTCCCAGCCCACAATCGCGACTTTTGACCCATTGTACTTGCGCACCATCCCATCGGGGAACGCGGTCGGCGCGAGCGCGGTCCACCACACTTGTGAGTACAGCGTGGAGACCGGGCCCGAGTAGACGTCGTAGGCCTCAGCGCCTCCAGGGTAATCTCGGTATTGCTTTGGCATCATCCCCGGTGTGCCGCCCGGGGTGGTCGAGTAGATGTACTCGCCATTCATGTTGTCGAGCGTCGATGGCACAAAGTCGGGACCGAAGTTGGGCATGCGCACGCCGGTCGCAGCTGCAACGATCGAGAGCACCGTGGGCAGCATGCTGGGACGGTCGCCCACTACTCACAGGCTGGGCCCTGGCTGGTGTGAATGTTAACACGATACTTTTCGACGAAACGCATGTTTACGACTCTTGACCCCTAGAGCTCTACAGCCCCCCCGCCAGCTGCTGATCGTACACCGCCTTCCTCGCGAGCGCCTTAGCGTTGCCCGGGTCGAAGCGCAGCACATGCTCCACATCCGCCAGAGCCAATTGGGGCTCTCGCATCTGCTGGAAGCATGCGGCGCGGTTTGAGTAGCAGCTGAGCGCGAGCTCGGTCGAGGCGCATGCAATCTGCTGGAGGGCCTGCGTGTACAGCTGCGCCGCGTCCTCAAAGCGAGAGGCCCTGTACTGTGCGTTGCCTTGCTCCTTATAAGCAAGGGCCTTCCAATGCGGCTGGACAAGAGTGACAAGCTTGGCTCGCGCGCCGAGCTTGCTGAAGCCACACTTGCGCAACTCCTCGTGGTGGTCGGCGCGCGAGACGATCGTAATGAGCTCCTCGAGGTCATTCACACCCGCCTGCGCCAACTGCTCGATGACCTCTGCGGACACCAGAGCCTCCCGAAGCAACGTCGACAGAGAGCAGTCCTCACCTGCGGACGGATGCCATTCACATTCACGGACGGATGCCATTCACGGACGGATGCCATTCACATTCACGGATGCCATTCACATTCACGGATGCCATTCATGCAGGCCATACGTGCATGCATGCACGCGATCCTAGGTCATCCGAGGTCATCAGAGGTAATCATAGCTACTCGGAGGTCATCAGAGGTCATCCGAGGTCATCCGAGGCGATCCGAGGTCTTTACCCTTGGCGGCGTGCGCGGCGTGCTTGGCCGCGCGGCGAGATGCGATCTCGTCGGAGCTCCGTCGAGGCTCCTCCGCGGGAGGCACTTTCTCTCGCTCGTACCTAATTTGGGAGGCAATCAGGCGAGATGAGATCTCGTCATCAAAGGGTTCATCCGGCGCAATCCGAGGAATCTTCGGATGGCTCGTACTTTTGGCACTGGCGAGGTAGTCCGAGATCGCGCCCGTCGAGCAGAACCTGATGAAGGAGGCAATCAGTGGCTGATGAGGAAGGTAATCGGAGAGCCGTCAGAGGAAGATTGTGGTCATCAGTGGCAATCAGTGGTCATCCGTGGCAATCAGTGGTCATCAGTGGCCATCCACGGTTATCAGTGGTCATCAGTGCCATCAGCGGCCATCCGACGTACCCATCCCTCAAGCACTGGAGTGTCGTCCTCGACCGCATTCACATGTTCGATCTGACCCTCCTCGGTGAAATCTGCCTCAAGGCGTGCCCAGCCCTCCTTCAGAGTGTCGAGGCGCAGCAGGTGACCTCGGCTCTTCACACACAGCACGCGGCCCCAGGGCCGCTCGCGCACCTGATAAGGGAGGCAGTCAGAGGCCATCAGAGGCGTCCACCAGTGGCGATCAGATGCGATCAGTGGCGATGAGTGGCCATCAGAGGCCATCAGTGGCCTTCCGTGGCCCTCCGAGGCGCTCTCACGCACCGGCACACCCTCGGCAGCGAGCACCCAATATCGTTGCGTTTTTCCTCCCTGTGCTCCGAGGCCTCCGATGACTACAGCAGGCAGCGTAGGAGGATCCCAGCGCTGTAGGATGAGGCCCTGGCCGATGGCGTGCCCGTCTATCTGCGCCCAGCCTTCGAGAGGATCCGCCTTCCCCACGGCGTAGAAATCATGCTGCAGCCGTACCCAGCCGTTGAGTTGCTGGTCCGTACGGATGATGTCACCTTTCTTGCGCGCGCCCACGACGGGCACGCCCGCGAGCATGGGCCGCTCACGGATGTCCGTCTTCGCCACCATCACCTGGTAGCGCACGACCATGCCCATCCGGTCCTTCTCGACCTTGTCGAGCAGCTGGCCCAGGTTGATCGCCTGGCCGTGCAAGAGCATCCAGCCGTGCGTCCGCGCGCCCTTATACTCAAACTCCTCGGTGGTCTTGACCCATGTGCCCTCGGCCAGTCCGACCGAGCGTGCGCACGTCGGTACGAGCTCATCCGCCTTCTTCGCTCCGATGACCGAGCCCCACGGCCGGTCGCGAACGGCTACAGTTGGCTGGTGGACGACACGGTACTCGGCCATCTCCTGCCTCTCCTGGTAGGGTTGGCCACGGCCGGAAATCATCGAGCACGGCATCATCGGCCGTCAGCTCCCGATCCGCCCGAACACCTGCGAGTTTGCGGCCGTTTCAGAGATGTCCACAGCCTCTTCTTGACTTGACTTGACTTGACTTCTTATGTTCTCGACCATGGAAGGTTTCCTAAAAGTTCCTCCAGGACGACACTTGCATGAACGAGTTCTCGCTCGCCCGCACCGGGTACTGTCAGAACACCATCGCAGGCCGTGTCGGCAACTGCTTGAGCGGCAAGAAAGGCACCGTGCGCTTGCCATTTGTGAACCAGAGATCGTGGCAGGCGGCTTTTTCTTACTGCGCGGAGCACTGCGCTAGATGCGAACGCTGCCGCTACATCTCAGTGTCGATCGACTGGAAGGATTGCTCGTGGTTCCATGCGTGCAACATGGACGCGCTGCGCAACGAACCAAAGGGCTTCAAGTCGGCGCCGGCTGTGCTGCAGAAGCGCAACTCAGTAGCCGGCACAAGTGTCGACACCCTCGCAAAATATCCCACGGAGCGCGGATATTGCGCAACGACCGACGCCAACGTGCCCGGGAATTGCACAGCCGATGACAAGGGCCTCTTCGACGTCGTCGCGCACCAAATCCACAATCTCGCCGCATGCATTCATCACTGCAAGACGCAGTGCTCACGCTGCAACTTCGTCAGCTGGGCTCGGTTAAACGAAGACATGAATGAGTGCTCGTGGTACCACCGATGCCCTCGCCTTCACTGGCTGTACGGAGGGCAGTTTGTCACCGTCAAGGTCCGCGCGGAGCCTCGAGATGCCGCCGCGCTCGCGCTGCCGCCACCACCGCCGCCCGCTCAACTAGCTCCGTCGGGTAGCAAGCCTGGATACTGCTCGCTGATGGACCCATCGCTCGGCAGCTGCGACGCCGACGACCAGGGCTCCTGGGCCGAGACGCTGAGCGCGGAGCAGTGCGTCGCTCGCTGTGCGGGCTGCGCCAATTGCAATTACGTCTCCGTGAGCCTTGCCGCCCAGCACGACGCGAGCACTCCGTTTCGTACCGGTACCACGAGCGCCGTAACGGGCGACACGTCTGCCCGTCGGGCGCCGATGTCGGCACACGCGCCGTACTGGTGGCGGTGTCGGTGGTACCGCGCGTGCGACTTGGCCGACCTGCGCCAAACTGGGGACGCCGAGGGCTACGTCACCCTTGCGGTCA
Organism: Chrysochromulina tobinii; assembly: GCA_001275005.1. NCBI lineage: Eukaryota > Haptophyta > Prymnesiales > Chrysochromulinaceae > Chrysochromulina > Chrysochromulina tobinii. The sequence goes on along the minus strand of JWZX01003263.1, from coordinate 16,903 downwards.
AAGGCCCGTTAGGCTCCACGGCTGCTGCCGCCTCCATCAGCCCTCCCCAAACTCGTGACGAAACTACTCACGCCACTGAAGACAAGGAAGACAAGGGCGCCGAAAGCAAGGGTGCTGAGGCGAGGACGCCACAGTTGCGCCGCGCACCTAGCTCGGCTGGGCCGCGCGCTCTGCCGCAGCTCGGAGTCGTGACCGTGGCCGCGCGCGGTGGAACGCGTGTCAAGTGGGGTTACGACGTGCGCTGCGCGCTCACCCAATGGTGCCTGAGCGTCATGCGCCTCGAGGCTGCGTTGCCCGCGTGGCGCGTGCGCCGGCTAGTGATCGTCGCGCTTGGCCAATCCACCGCATGGCTTAATTCGTCTGCGGGGTGCGCGCTGGAGCCAGTAACGCCGGCGCCGCGGCTACGCAACGCAGCAGCCTCGTGCGCCGCGCGTGTGGCGGCATCCAGCTACGCCCATCTGGCCTTGCTCAAACGAACCTCGGGCTACGTGCACGACTCCGCCTACTTCAAGGAGATCAACATGCTCAAGTGGCACATCTTCGCGATGCACGAGTTCGAAGTGATCCTGTTCGCCGATGCGGATTTGGAAATAGTACCGTATGCCGAGGCGCCTCGGTCGCTCATTACGAAGGTGTGGTCGAGCGTCCTTGCACGCCTGCGTGCGAGCCCGGCGAAGGTGGTCGCCGACCCCGACTCGGACGCGCCACTGAACACTGGGTTCATGCTGCTCAAGCCTGACGCCCAAATCTTTGACGAAGGGCTCGCGGTGATGGAGCGCTGCGTGTACAACCGGACGGTGGGGTGGGACGCTGTCGGTCGGCCGAGCACACTTCGCGTCGCGCCTCTGCTGCTGCGCTCGTCGCGCCATAGACCAGACTATGATCCTTCCTCGGTGGCTCGCGACTTTGAGCAGCGGCTGCAGGCCACGAAAGCCTATCGGACCGACAGTTGGGACTTTACGAGCTCCGACTGCGACCAGGGCCTCTTCTTCTACCTACTGTACGTCAAGCACCGGCTCGGCGCGTTTGGGAGGGCCTGGCCCAGGCGCCGCTCGGTGCGCTTGTTTGGACGGCACTGGTGGGCTTCGTACAAGCCGTGGCGCGCCTACCCGCTCGACGACGCCGGCACCCTTTACACACAGTTCGAGATGGCCACGCGCATCCGCAAAGAAGATCCGAACGATGTCGCCGATCTCGCCCGCATCTATGCGTACGTCGTGGGGCTGGAGGCGCCGGCCACGCTCTCAGTGCCCGATACGGCGCTGCTCCGGAGCTCAGAGTGTTGGCAGTCGCAGTACAACCTGCGAAGGGCCATCGAGTCACAGTACTCGCATTTTTGGGAGGTTGAAGCCCTCTGGCGGGCCAGCGATGGAGCTGGCCCCGGATGGAACGCTCTCCCAGCCTAAGCACGGATGGGACGCTAGGTTCTGTCGTACGTACTGATAATCACAACTTTACCGGTACGCTCAAGTTCGCTGTCATATTGGTGGGTTCCTGTGCATCTTTGCGCGATTGGAACGCGATTCGCTCGTCGCCCGCGGCTCCACTGGACATGGGGCAGACTATCTCATCGATCGTGAGCGACGTGCGCGTTCTGGCCAACCTGGCGATGGCGCCCTTCCGGCACGCGGGCGAGTCGCATAAGGAACGGCTCGAGGCCTTCTACCAGGCGCAGGCGGGCGACTACGACGCCTTCCGCAAGCGGCTGCTACAGGGACGCGAGGAGCTCATGGCAGAGGCCAAGGCTGCGCACGGCGAAGGAGGGATCTGGGTGGACCTCGGCGGCGGTACCGGCGCCAACCTCGAGATGATGGGCGACGAGGCCATCATGTCGTTCGCCAAGGTGTACCTTGTTGACCTGTGCGGCCCGCTTCTCGAGGTCGCGCGCAAGCGGTGCGAGGAGCGCGGCTGGCACAACGTGCAGATCGTCGAGGACGATGCGACAACGTGGGTGCCCGAGGAGGGCTACGGGCAGGTGAATCTGATCACCTTCTCGTACTCGCTCACGATGATCCCCGACTGGTATGCCGCGATCGAGCACGCGGCAGCGCTGCTCGCACCCGGCGGCCTCATCGGCACTGTCGACTTTTACGTGGCGCGAAAGCACCCGGCCGAGGGCATGGCAAAGCACTCGTGGTTGCAGCGCACCTTCTGGCCGACCTGGTTCCTCATGGACGATGTTCGCCTCAATATGGACCACGTGCCATATCTGCTGCGGGTACGCAGTGGACGCGTGTGACCGAAGGCCTGGCCTGGCGCCCACGACGACGCCCGCCTTCCCGCCGCCGTCCCGGCTCCTCTGACCCCCGGCGCCCACGACGACGCCCGCCTTCCCGCCGCCGCCCCGGCTCCTCTGACCCCGCTCCCGGCTCTCCGATCGCCTCGTGCTGTGCGCAGAAATTCCAAAAAGTTGCGGTGGTCGAGGGGCTGGCACAAGTGCCCTACATCGGCTGGCTGCTCCCGAAGGTCAGGACGAGTGCCACAGAGGACCCACCCCTGATTGCCACTGATGACGTGCCCTACATCGGCTGGCTGCTCCCGAAGGTCAGGACGAGTGCCACTGAGGACGCACCCCTGATTGCCACTGATGACCCCGACGCTGAGTGCCTCCGCGTTCGACGGATGGCGCCCACGCTTACAACCGACGGCTGTGTGTGTCGGGTGGGCTGCTGCCATAGGTGCCCTACTACCGCTTCATTGGCAAGCTCGAGTTGCCCGAGCATGAGGAGGAGGAGGACGATGCTGCGGTCATTAAGTTGCCGCCGGCGGCGGCGAGTGGCAAGAAGGTGAAGGCCGCCGGGGGCAAGAAGCTCGACATCGAGGTGCCCACGTTCCAGAAGCCGCGAATGGTGCGCCAGGGCTCGTCCGTCAATTAAAGTGCTCAGGAGCACGCGCCGACCGGACGTTGCTGGTCGGGCGCTCTTTCGTGGGGGCGAGGCGCAGCGGCTGTGCCGTGAGCGCCACCCTCGCGAAGTCGAGCCGTGGTCGGCGAGGCACAGCGAGATGAACGCGGACCCGCTCGGCGGCGCTAACGTGTGTCCGGTGGCGTGGTGTGGGCATTTGGGGTGCGCCCACGCATGCGCGCCGATGACGTCGCGCACGGGAGCTATGATGGCTCATCGTCTCTCTATCTCCACATTCATCAGCCCACACTGGGTGACCCACTGTGTCGTGGGCATGCAAGTGTGTGGTGCGGAGCTGCTTGTGGATTCGGAAATGCCATGCAGGTACAAGAAAGCTCGCTTAAACAGAGGCTATGGTTCATACCAGGACCGCCCGCATCCTTAGCAACCAGGCAGAGGGGCGCGCGCGCTCTTCGAGCCCGCGCTGCGCGAGCACCTCGTCCTTTTCAGCCTGCACTTCGTCGAGATTGGCACGCTTTGCCACTACGCAAGCGAGGTCCCCGTTTGTGTTCTTTTTCATCTGGCTCACATTGTCGAAAGAGATGCCGATGGATGCGCGGCGCTGCAAGTTGTCCACGACGCCGAGCGGTGTGCGAGCCATGCTTCCGGTAGAGCTACGCCGGCCACCAGAGATGGAGGAGCGCACGCTGCCGAAGGACGAGCGAGCACTCATGCTCTCTAGCTCCATCTCTGTGTCCGAGAGGTCTGGCGTGTACATTGCGGCAGGCGAAGACGGTCGTGTGGTCGGCGGGTCAAAGAGCAGGGCGCGGAATTCAACCAAAATGGTCGGAAAGCAGCGGAACTTCAATACAATCGCTTCGGCGTTCTGCGACATGACGGCGTCGCGTGGCGTCGCGTTGAGCTCCCGAGGGTCCGCGAACGCAAGTGACTTCTTGCCTCAGCAAAAACGAGCGGCTCGACCTCGCTGGCCTCGAAGCTCATCCAGCGCGCGTGCGGAGCGACTCCGCATGCAGTCGCTTGCCGTCCTTTGCCCGTGTATGCCCATTCCCGGCAGCGTAGACAAGCAGCCGATCCGAGACGATACCAGCGACAGAGATGGCGAGGAGGGCCCTCCATCGCTCGCTTTAAAGGCCAAGGGCTGGCTCGGAAAGCTCGCCGCGCCGATCACGGCGATGAAGGACGATTATGACAAGGAGCGTGCCCGCGAAGCAAAGCTCGAGGAGCTCAAGGCCGGCGCCACTATGGTGCTGCAGGCCGACGGCTCAACTCTCAAGGCCGGCACGATGGTCAAAATTGCGGTCTCGTCCGACGGCACGATGGTAACGTGGACGGCCTCGGGCGTGTCCGGCGTGATGGCCATGTCAGCGATTCGTGAGGTGAAGCCGGTGATGAGCTCCACGTTCTTTAGCAAGCCGGCGCCGATACCGAAGCAGTTCAAGCTGATTGCGGACGATCAGATCGTGAGCTTCGAGGCCAAGGACGATGACGTCAAGGCGCAGTGGATGAGCACTCTCGAGGAGTGCGCCGCAGCGGCCGCGGAGGCCAAGGTTGGCCGGAAGATGATGCAACAGGCAAAACGCAGAATGGGGCTCGACGAGAGGAAACGCGAGGCCGAGAGACGCAAGGCCGAGGTCATGAAGTCAGTCGGCTCCGGTGGGATGAAGCACACAGCAGCGGCGATGATGAGTCGTGCCTGATGCCCGCCCCGTGCGATGAACGATCTGTGGTCTTAGTAAAAAGAAAACCTTTAGTATTCTTCCTCTTTGGCTCCTCCCCGATTCATCTTCGCCGCTGCTGTGTGCTTCATCCCACCGGCACCCTTGATGATCTCAGCCTTGCGCCGCTCGTTCGCTCTTCTCCTCTCCTCAAGACCCATTTCCCGCTTTACCTGCTTCTGCATCGTGTTACGTCCTACTTTTGCCTGCGCGGCTGCTACGGAGCCACTCCTGGAGCGTGCTCATCCACTTCTCCTTCACCTCCTCGTCCTTCGCCTCAAAGCCCACCGCCTGATCTTCTGCGATCAGCTTGAACTGGTTCGGGATGATCGTCGGCTCGCTGACGAACACGATGCCTGATTTCATGATCGGTTTCACCTCACGGATAGCGGCCAACGCCATCACGCCTGAGACCCCCGTGCCCGCCCATGTGACCATCGCGCCATCGGGTGAGACCGCAACCTTGACCGTGAGACTTTGGCGTTGTTTCCCGTCTGGCAGCAGCTGCATCATCGCGCCGGCCTTGAGCTCGTCGAGCTTCTTGTCGCGGGCGCGCTCCTTTTCGAGCTCTTTGATCGGCGCGGCGATTTTCCCCATCAACCCCTTGGCCTGCTGGGCGGCCTGCTGGGCGAGCGACGGACCGTCCTCCCCGTTGGACATCACGGCGCTATCCTTGTCCGCAAAGCTCGTCATCTCCACAATTGGGATGCTGGATGAGCCGAATGGACAGCACATCGCTGCGAGCGCTTGCATGTATGTTCGCCCTGCCAGGAGCCGTCGTGAGCGAGAGGTGCTCGCTTATTTCAAGTTTGAAGTTGTGCATCGGAGAATAACATACCGGCCCCTCGACGGTCAGCATTTCAGAGCGCCACTGCCCGGAGGCTGCTGCTCGCCAGCTTGTGCCATGGCGACGCTTCGAGCATAGCGCGCCTCGGCGCTCAGGGGCGGAGACAGCCTCGAAGGGCGCATCGGAGAAAGCCTCGAAGGGCCGCTCGGCCCATGGCTGGGCGGCGTGCTAGGCGTCGTCGTGGGCGGCGGCGCATGGCCGGCGGCGGCAGCCCACGACGACGCCATCGGCTTCGCGGCCGCCAGCTCGAGCCGCTCGATCCGATCGAGGAGAGCAGCGGTCGCCTGTGGGAATGCCTGCCGGCTGTGGATGGGCGGCGCGACCAGATGGTTCTCCTTCGACGCCCCGCGCGCGCTGTCTCGGGCATTCACGAGATGGCGAGCGCTGTCTCGGGCATTCACGAGATGGCGAGCGCTCGCCGCACGCGCGGGCGTGTGGTGCACGTGATGGGGGCTCTGATTAGCTTGCACCCGGTGGCTGCTGCAGCGCCGCGGCGCCGTGCCGGGCGACCCGTGACGCGCCGTGCCGGGCGACCCGCGACGCGCTGGCTCGCAGCTGATGCCGCCGCCACCGATGCCACCGCTGCCACCGCTGCAACCGATGCCGCCGCCGCCGCCGCCGCCGCCGCCGCCGAGGCGCTCCTCTGCGAGCATCCGAGACTGTCTGCGGCGGCTCGCCCCGGCGCGCAGGATAGCGAGGCGAGGGTCGTCCGCGTCCTCCGACCGGTCGGGCGAGCTACGCCGCACGAGGCTGCCCCCTGCAGGTGCCCACGACGGCGCCGACTCGTCCGCACCGCGCGGCTTCACCCACGGGGCGGGCGCCGTCGTGAGCGCGCCCAGCTTGGCGAGGACGCGCGCCTCGAGCGCCGTGACGAGCGCGCGCGTGCGTGCCTCGCCCAACGCCTCCGACCCCCCGCCGAGAGGCGCGCTCACGACGGCGCCTGCGTGCGGCGGCGGCGGCGGCGCTTCCGGACGTGCCCACGGCGGCGCTTCCGCGCAGTACCACGGGGGAAGCAGATCGTAAGTGGAGCTCAGCACGGCGCGCGCAGGCGAGGGCGAGGAGGGTGGCGGCGCCGTCGTGGGCGCCACGGCCTCGGCCGGCGGCGGCGCGGTCGCCGGCGAGCGCCGTCGTGAGCGCGTCGCTTGCCGACGGGTCCCGGCGCAGCAGGCTGTGCCGGCGGTGGCGTGCGGCGAGGACAAACCCCCGGCGCAGGGCCCGATGGATCGCGACGACACGAAGTGCATGGGAGGCAGCTGGGTGGGGGGCGGCGAGAGTGAGAAGGGCGTCGCGGGAGAGGCGAAGTAGCTGGCAGTGCGTGAGCGCTATGGCGGGCGCTGCGTCGCGAAGGTCCGCTCGAGCAAGCAGCACGTCGAGGCCGAATGCGCCGCCCGCGCGCAGCACGCGTCCCTTGAGCGCCGCGCGCCCCTTTTCGACAATCGAGAGCGCGTCGGCGGCGAGGTACTCACGGGGGCAGTGGATGACGGGCAGCAAAGCGAGCACAACGGATCCGATGAAGACTTTCTCCAGAGGCAACGCCGCCACGCCGCGTCGCGCCGCGCCGAGCACCGACGGCACGAGGAAGGTGGGCGCGAGGAAGGGCACCGCGCCCAAGAGCCCGGGCGCCATAGCGAACGCTGCCTCCAGCCGAAGGTGGGGGGGCGTGCGCTCGAGGAGCTCGACACGGCGCTCGGCGCCCTCGAGGGCGGGTACGTTCCGAAAGTAGGCACGCAGGCGCCGCTGGAGGCTCGAGGGTAGCTGACCCTCGCGGCAGAGCGTGCCCACGTCTTCGAAGGTCTCTCGGTAGCGCAGCGCACCCGGCGCGGCCGCGGCGAGGAGCACCGCGCAGCCGTACATGAGGGCGTGCAGCCAGCACGCGGTGGCACCCAGACGCAGAGCCACGGCCACGTACTGCTCCTGCCACGTCACCGGCGCCGGCCCGCCGCCACCCAAGCCGAAGACCAACGCGGCCGCCGCGCGCAGAGCCGCCGCGTAGAGCCTCGAGGGGCGAGGGAGAGTCGGGGGGTCGCCGTCGTGCGCTGGGGGGTCAAGGAGGCCTGCAGACCCTATCCAGGACGAGCTGGCCAAGAGAGGCGGCGCGATCCACGGCGGCCCAGCCCCGGCCCCGGCACGGGCCCTGGCACTGGTCATCGCCGTCGCGACCGCCTCGGCGGCGAGCTCGGCGGCTTCAGAGGCGTTGTAACTCCACAGGGGCGGGCGGGCGGGCGGCGGCAAGGGCGGCGAGGGCGGCGGCGCGACGTGCGCGAGCAGAGGCTCGGCAGTGCGCAGCCCAACAAAGGCCCACGTGCACGCGAGCCAGTGCGCCAGCAACAGCGCGCCGAGCCCGAGCAGCAGCGCCGTCGTGAGCACCGGCTGGCGCGCCTGCGCCCGCGCCGAGGGGAGCCACCCGTACACGTGCCCCGGGCGCAGCAGCTTCGCGAGGCGGGTGAGCCGGTAGAGAGCCTCGTACGTGCCCACGTGGAACGCGTCGAGGCTGCGGAGCTCTCCGCGGAGCACCAGATTGCGCATCGCCCAGATCGAGAGCTCGATAGGCGCCGCCGCGAGCAGATCGAGCGCGAGATACGAGCACACGTAACGGCGCGCGATGCGCCCACGAGCGTACACCAACCGACCACCGGACGCGTCGGGCTCACGGAAGGCGACGTGGAAGCGGAAGAGCACGTCCGTCCCACAGGATGAGCTCGACGAGCCGATTCGCCCACCAGAACGGCGAAAAGGGGCGCTGCGTCCCGCCCTCGTACGCGACGCTCTCCCCGCTGTGAAGCAGCACGCCCAGCTCCAGCGGCGTGACGACGAGGACAAAGAGCACCGCGAGCGCGAGGACGCCGTGCTCCCACACGCGCGCCGCCCAGCCGTCAGGTGCGAGCGTCATGCGGGACGCCCTCTGCAGCTGCGCGCGGTGCCGCTGCGTCTCAGCCTTGAACTCGGCGCGGCGCAGCGCGCGCTCGCGCTCGGCGAGCGGATCCTCGAACGTCGAGGCGCCGCCGCGTTGGAGGCGCTGCGGCGAGCGCGGCGGCTGCGCCACATTGGTGCGGATCGAGGTTTCCAATCGCGACTCGTTCCCAAACTTCATCGGCGTCGAGACGCCACCCGGTGGATCGGGCGCAGCCACCTCGGAGGCGGTGTCGGCGATGGACGCGACGGCAGCACGGCCGTGGTTCCTCTCGGGTGACGTGGCAGATATGGAAGCGGCGACCGCAGCACTCTTGATGGCCACGTAGGCCGCCGCGGGCAAGTGCTTCTCCAGCACGGACACAGACTTGACGAGCGTGGCGACGTCGGCGATCCAGTTGTCCTCGAGAATCTTGAGGAGCGCCGCCATGCGTGCCTCGGGGATCTTGGCCTCGACGAGCAGCCACTGCTGCAGCTCTAACGAGGCAGCCGAGAGCTGTGGAGTTGGCGCATGGGAGGAGCGCAATGCACTCAACGAGCACGGCATCGGCTGGTGGACGTCGCGGTGAGACACCAGCCGTCCGCAAGCGTGGCTTCTTTTGACAGTTGAAAAATTCCGCACAGGGCGTTTGAGGACCGACCTTGTCTCCCCGAAAATAGAGGATTGACTTAACTTGACTTGTCTTTGTGGGTCTGCTGTTTCGCTCACACAAGCTGCCATACATGTATTCATATTTAACCGCCCGTTCCACACAAACTGTTCCGATAATCCCCTGCATCATGGGCTGCGGCGCGAGCGCCCCCGTGGAGACGATCAAGGATGCGCGTGTGACCGAGGCCGAGCGGGGCTCGACGCGCGCCGAGGTGGCTCGCGACAATCTCACGATCGCCGAGGCCGAGTCGGTGAAAACCAAGGCGGGCAACGAGACCTTCATTGCCTCGTGCCTCAAGGCGAGAGAGGAGCACGCCGACGACGCGAAGGTCATGACGGAGTGCTGCACGCGGCTGCAGGCGCACAACCGGCGTCTCAAGGAGTACGTGGCCATCTATGACGCCCAGACCGTCAAGGAGGCCGCCGACGGCGGCTTCCTCGGCCTGGGCCGCAACGACCGCAAGTTGATCGCGTGCCTGTGCACGAGGACCAAGAGCCAGCTGGCGCGCACGCGCCGGCAGTACCGGGAGCTGTACGACAAGGACATGCGCGCCGAGGTCAAGGGCGAGACGGGTAGCGGCGGCTATGGCCGCATGATGTTCTTCGGGATGGCGGCGCCCGACGAGTACGTCGCTGCTTGCGCCTCTGATGGCCTCTGAGTGGGCCTCTGCGTGCGCGCTCTGAGTGCGCTCTCTGATGGCCTCTCTCGTCAGGTACGTGGCCGACATGATCGATCTCGCGTGCGACGCGTCGATCCTCACGAGCCTCGGCTGCGACGAAACTTGCCTCATCGAGCTCTTCGTGACGCAGACCCAGTCGGAGCTGCAGGCGGGCAAGCGAAAGTGGGAGGGACGGACGGACAGGTCACTGATCGATTACGTGACCAAGGAGCTCACGTGGCCGAGCGGCACGTACGCAGCTGCCGAGGCCCATATGATGGGCCTCTGATTGCATCCCTCATCAGACGCAATCAGACCCAATCAGACGCAATCAGACGCAATCAGCCATCTGATGGGCCTCTGAGGGCCTCTCTGATGGACTCTGATTGCGTCCCTCATCATCAGTTGGCTGATTGCGTCGGATTGCGTCTGATTGGGTCTGATTACGTCCCTCTCATCAGGTACACGCATCTCAAGCGCCTGATCTATCTACTGTACAAGGGAGATCGCGACGAGAGTGACACGAGCGACGCGGCCCGCGCGGCTGAGCAAGCGCAGCAGCTGCACGACGAGTGCGCCGAGGGCTACTTCGAACGGAGTGGGATTGACCTCTGATGGCCCTTAATGAAATTGGATGGCTCTCTGATGACCTGTGATGGCTCTCTAATGACCTGTGATGGCCTCTAATGACCTGTGAGTGCCTCGTATGACCTGTCCTTGCATCCCTCAATCAGGTGCGCCAAAGGCTTCTTCGAGGAAGCCGACCAGTCGCTGATCATCGAGATCATCGGCGCCAACTCGCGCGCGCAGAATGTGCTCGCCACGACGCTATTGAGAAGAGTGCCTCGGATCGCCTCTGATCGCCTCCGATGACCTCTGATTGCGTCCCTCATCAGATGCTCGTTGCGGCGCTGTATGAGAAGAAGTTCGACCAGTCGCTCAGTGCGGCGCTCAACGACAAGTGCGGCTCACGCCTCTACTTCGCGCTGAGCGCCCTCTTACTTCCCACAGCCGACTTCATCGCGATGCGGCTGCATGACGCGATGGAGGGCTGGTTTACGAACAAAGACGTACGACAGAGCTGCGATGGGACCTCTCATTACCTCTGATGGCCCTCTAATGACCTCTAATAACCTCTGAGGACTTCTGAGGACTACGATGGAGCTGCGATGGGACCTCTGAAGACCTCTCATAACCTCTGAGGACCCTTCATGACCCCTGCTAGCCTCGAATGACCTCTGACGGCCCCCAATGACCCCTGAGGACCCTGAATGACCTCTGATGGCCTTTAATGACCGCGGATGGCCTCCTTCATTAGGTCCTCTCACGCCTGCTCGGCGGGCTCGATGGGCCCAAGATGGTCGGCGTCGCCGAGGCCTTCGAGCGCAAGTACAGCCAGCCGCTCTGGTCGGCGCTTCGCGCGGCGCTCTCGCCCCGTTCCGAGTACGATGCGGGCACGATCAGCACGACGAACAACCTGCTCTCAGCCGCGCTCTTCTGGTTGCGGAGCTTCCACGACCCGAGCTCGGGCGCCGAGATATTCACCGAGGTGGACGTGGCCACGACGCACAAGGGCGACGCGCCGTCGATGGCGAGCATGCTCGATTACCTCTTCCTCGAGCATGAGAGCTTGCTGGTATGCGACCATTAATGACCTCTGATGACCTCTAATGACCATTAATGGCCTCTGATTACCTCTTCCTTGAGCATGAGAGCTTGCTGGTATGCGACCATGACCATTCATGACCTCTGATGACCTCTGATGGCCTCTAATAGCGCCTCTGATTGCCTTCTCCATCAGGTCTTCGTCGCGTACCTGGACGTCGAGACGATCCACGAAGCCATCAAAGGGTGGGGCACGGACGACACCGCCCTCATTCGCGCATTCGCGACGCGCGACAAGCGCGCGCTCGCACGCGTCAACCTCGGCTACCGTGAAGCTTACGGGAAACCGTTACAGGAGCTCATCAACGACGAGATCGGCGGGAGCTCACTCTTCGGCTCCGATTGGTATGCGTACCTCGCCAAGTTCTTGGTGGTGCAGGCCGAGCAGGCGAGCGCCGTTACTTGCCTCTTGATGGCCTCTTCTGATGGCCTCTTCTGATGGCCTCTGATTGCCTCTCTGACCAAGCGCCGCCCTGGCCGAGCAGGCGGACCTGATGATTCTTGACCTCGCCATGGAGGGCTCGTCTGTTGACCATGGGGCTCTCGTCGAGTTCCTCTGCGCGCGCCACCCGCGGCGCGTGCGCGCTGCCAAGGCCAAGTGGGAAGGGTACCATGATGACTCACTCGTCGACAAACTCGCGGATGAGTTGAGTGGCGACATGCAGGTGCGCGTGGGGGACGCATGCACCGTGATGGGATGCATGCACCGTGATTGGATGCATGCACCGTGATGGGCCATTGAGGGTCTGGGAAGGCCTCGGATAGCCTCGGATGGCCTCGGATGGCCTCGGATGGCCTCGGATAGCCTCGGATGGCCTCTAAGTGCCTCTGGGTGTCTCTGAATCCCTCGAATGCAGGCGCTGGCGCTGCGGATGCTCAAGGGCAAGCGCGACGTGGACGACGACAAGATTGACGAACCCCTCGCTCGTCGCCAGGCCCATCAGCTGCACGAAGGCGCGATCGACTACATCGAGACCCTCTGCGACAACTCGGCGCCGCAGAACGCGATGGTGGCTAAGTACTATGAGGAGGCATACAACACGTCACTCAAGCGGGCGCTCACGCAGGAGTACTCGGGCCCCGTCAAGGACGCTCTCCTCGCACTTCTCCAAGGGCCGGCCGAGTGGTACGCTATCCACCCTACCCCCTACCCTTCCCCCTACCCCCTAACCCCCTACCCTCTACCAGCTGATGGGCTGTGATCAGCTGACACAATTGACGAACCTCTGATGGGCTGTGATCAGCTGACACTAATCCCTTAGCTGTGATCAGCCGACACTCCCCCCTTGGCTGTGCGACCAGCAGATGACGACTCATGATGACGACTCACCGAGTGCCACTGACTCCCGCTCAGGTACGCGGCGCAGCTCAAGGCAGCTCTCTCAGGCTCCGAAACCAATGACAGGCGCGTGTGCCGCATCCTGGGCGCACACGACAAGGATGAGGTGAAAGCTATTGCGCTCGCCTTCGAGAAGAAGTACAACGAGACCCTCGCGCGCGTCCTAACAGCGACCCTGAAGGGCAATTACAAGCGGCTGGCGGTCGCGTGGATCGACCTGCCGGACCAACTCGGCCAGCCGCAGAAGAAGATCGAGGTTCCGAGCAAGGCCGAGGACGCGGGCTCCATCGCGGGCGCCATCGCCCTCTCGAGTGGGTTCCACAACGAGCTCGACAACGAGATCTCGGAGGATGACGAGCTCGTCAGCCGAGACCACAAGCCGTCCGAGCCTCTCTACCGTGCCAAAGTTGGCATGTGGACGAGCAAGTACCGCAAGTACGCAAGCTGACTGCGCAGCTGATTGCCTCGCTCGTCAGCATGTGGGCTAGTCAGTACCGCAAGTACTCATCTGATTGCGCAGCTGATTGTGCATCCGTGTACGCATGGGATGCGCTCATCAGGTACCATGAAATGGGCAAGGAGCGAAAGGCCGATCACTACCAACGGTTGCTCCTCGCCAACCCGCCCACGGAGAGCTCGCACGGCCTGCTGCGAGGGTACTTTGACGCGCTCGCCGCGGAGTACAAGAAGGAAGCAGGTGTACAGGATGACTGGACGATGATCTGGTTCAACACCGTCGACGATGCCCAGTTTGAGCAGGTGGGCCACCCCCCCACGCAGCCCTTGATTCCCCTTCATTTCATCTGATGGCCTCAGAGTGCCTCAGCTTGCCTACGAGTGCCTCCGAGCGCCTCTGAGCGCCTCTGAGTGCCTCTGAGTGCCTCCGATTGCGACTGTTTGACTCCGAGTGGCCCCCAAAGCAGGCGGGCACGACGAGGGACTTCTTCAAGTCGTGGCTCGACGTGACCGAGTCGATGGTCGCCGAAAAGCGCGTGAGCCTCAAGGAGATCGAGGGACTGTGGAATCTGAAGCCGGCCGCCCTAAATAGGAAGCCGTCCCTTGTGATGGCGCAGCCCGCGCCGCTCACGCCGTACCAGCAGCCGATTGCGATGGCGCAGCCGATTGCGTTGGCGCAGCCGTTAGCAATGGCGCAGCCGCCAAACCCGTATGGCACCGTCAACCCGTATGGCACCGTCAACCCGTACGCCAATCCGTATGGCATGCCTGTGGCGAGCGCGTACCCCGGCACGACCTCGACGACAACGAGCTTCACCTCCACGGTCATGTATGGTGGCATTCCCGCCTACCAGCCGATGATGATGCAGCCCATGATGATGCAGCCCCAGCCGCAAATCCAAGTGTATTATCAATGAGAGCGATGAGGCCGGGCGAGAGAGTACCAAAAAGGGCGGACGGAACCGGACCGTATTAAAGGGCAAGAGGTACCAAACCAAGGGCGGAGGGGGCAAACCCGGAATCCCGCCGAGTACCGAAGCGACCGAACCCTGAAATCCCACACCGAGTACCGTGTCTGAGTCGTTAGAGCTGTTTCCTGTTACTGAGATATCGATTGAATATTCTTGTATCGCTTGAGACTCTTGTTCGGTTGTATGTTGACGATCTCGACCCAGAATGCAGAAAGCGAAGCGCGAGGGGAGCGGGTCTAGACTATTTGTCATGTTTATGAGGGCCCACCCCTACACCCGTTTGGGAATCTAATGTCACAGGAAACACCTTTTCAAGTCACTATGCAAGCTTTTCAATGGATTCGCAACCGAGCCGTTTGCACACGACGCAATTCTCTTCGAGCAGCCGATGGACGAGCGAGCCGCACGTGATGGAGGTGGCCTTGGTCAGCGCATTCCACAGATGCACCGCGACCGCGCGCGTGTGCAGTCGCTCCCAGACAGGCGCATCGCGTCGCGCGTCCCACGGCCCGAAATAGCTGGCCGTTTCTCCCGGCTCGAGCGGGAACAGAACGTTGCGCTCGAGGACGCAGGTGCCCTCGCCTGGCGGCGCGCCGTGGACCATGCGTGAGAGCAGCACCGGGCCCATGGCGCCCCACTGACCGAGCGCGTGCAACTCCAGCATGCTCAGCCCAGGGGTGTACGGAACGTAGCCGCGCACGAACGCGTCGATGGCACGCTGCAGAAGAGGAGCCCCGGCCTGAAAATGCATCACGGCATTGCAGAGAACGGCAGTGCTCGCGTCGAAGGAAGCACGACCCGCCTTCGCCTGCTGCGCGGCCTGCGTCGCGCCCATGCCCCCGTCGCCCGCCTCAATGCCGACCGCGTTTGGGCAGCCCGGTCCGAGCGCCAAAGGGCTGACGAAGATGACGTCGGTGTCCACATAGGTGCCACCTCGATCCCTCAGGGTGAGTAGGCGCAGCAGGTCGGCTTCGTGGTTTGGGAAGAATGCTGACCGATTCCAGAAACGGCGAAAGTCGTACCATACCTGCGCGATCGAGCCTTGCACGAGCTGCGCGAGATCGTACCTCTCGATCTCCACGTCGCATGCAACGTCTGCGCGCTTCAACTCGTCAAAGAAGGAGGTTGGGAGCGTGTTCGACAGCCCGCGGATGACGCCTCGTGGATGATGTCGGCAGATGGACTCAATACACCGGTAATGGCGTGCGAGGAACGTGGCGGGCGGAGTCGTCCAGATGAAGAAGAAGAACGTGCCTTGCGGCATGCGCGGAGGGTCGGCTTCTTGGGAAGTTTCGACGGCGCTGTGATGGTGCTATCGTCCGCATGCAAACAGGGGGGAGGGGGGAGAACTTGATCCTAGTAAAGGCGCGCCGCCCCGCGATCCCCCGTCATGGCCACTTCGGTGGGCGTAAGAATTCAAAGTTTCCGGGTATCGAAGGTATTCCCAGTAGCAGTAGAGTGCCAGGAGCGTGAGCTCATTCGTCATGACGGGGAATCATTGACGTTTGTGAAAAGTGTAGGTCTGCTGCACGATATCGCTTTCAGGCGGTGTGGACAGCTTCTTCTCCAAGAATCGGCGCACACCGCCAAGCAGCCAGTTGGTCTCGCTGGTGGACATTTCCAAAAAGGACGAGGGGCCTGGCACATGCGGGTCTGATGATGTGCCCACGCCTGAACTTCTGTCACCCAAGTTGGCCTTCCTCTTCGTCCTTGGAGAGGTCCGTCCGAGCCTTGTGCGATTAAGCACGCAAAGAGCATGCGTTGGAGGCGACGGCCTGCCTGCTTCCCAATAGGGAGCACAGGGATACGTGGCCGACGGCCTTCTGGTGCAGCGAATGAATGTAGGCCTGAGTGCCTATCTGGCAAAAGACAGCCCCATGTGCCGCAGCGATCAAAGTTGGCAGATTCATCCACGACGTCACCATCTGTAGCCTGCTCTGGAGCAGGCTGTTGCTGGCCGTCAATTTGCGCGGGCTCGGCGACGTTGCAGCGGCCACTCCAATCATCTTCAATTGCATCACTAAAGCCGCCATCGTCCTGCGAGGCAAAGTTGCGTGCGTCGTTGAAGACGACGTGTGCAGCGTCATCAACGACGAATTCAGCGGCTTGCTCCTCCAGCACTTGAATTCTCTGGCGCAGATGAGCAGCGCCTTGCTCAATTTCTGCAAGGCTGATCCTCAAGCCAAGCCTGGTGGCCTCATCTTCGATGCTGCTTAACAGCGCGTGCATATCGGCTTTGAGGTCCATCACGGCTCGCGGCTCACTCCCGGCTCTTGCTCTCGGCTTGCTCTCGGCTCACGGCTCACGGCTGGCCCCAAGTGGCTGGATGCTGTTGGCGCCGACCCAAAAATCTCTGGGCCTCTCGCAACCGTGCCCGAGGAGACGCCCTCACCCCAACCGGCTCCCTTGCCCCCGTCGCCCTTCTTACCGTGTGTGTGGTCCGGCAAGATTCTATTTTTATAGCGTCGCGATTGTAACGAAACCCCTTGAGCCGTGTGCGCATGAGGCGACGGCGGCGGCGGGGGGACGCGCATGCAGGCTGCGCTAGGCAGCGTGGCCGCCAGCCTGGCGACCTTGAAGGCGTGGGACCCATCGTTCGCGCCGCCGGCGACCGGGCCAATCATCTTTGGGCGCGCGCGTGGACTGGGGCTGGGCGGGCTCGGAGCTCCACCGGGCGGGCAGCACGAGGAGCACGTCGGGCCGCCGCCGGCATCAGGCGGCCGCAGCGGATGGGTTATCGACACCGCGTGCCAGCTCCCCACGCCCGATGGGCGCATGCTGTTGCACATGCGCCCGCCACCACCGGGCGGCGAGCCGCTGGGGCG
>JWZX01003262.1:0-28935 GCA_001275005.1 Chrysochromulina tobinii | reverse complement strand
CCGCGCTCGTACGATCGTGCGTGGGCGCGACGCGCCGGCGCGACCGCGCCATTCCGCCTGCGGCGCCCACCTTGGGCCGCGACCGCCCAAACAGCCCGTTTGGCGTTCGCGCACGCCGCCGAGGATGGGCGAGCACGCTCCGAGCCGGAGAGCGCTTGACCACCCTCACCAGCCCACCGCTCGACCAAAATGTCCGAGCGCACGCCCCGCCTCGCGCCCTCCCCGCCTCGCACTTGACGTACGGCCGGCGTATGGCCGCGAAAGCCCCGCGAGGAGCCATGTAAATCCTATGTCGCGCGCTCAGCGGTAGTTAAAGTGCGGAGCCCCCGGAGCGCGGGGAGGGCGCGCCCTCGCTCCGCGTCGCTGCGCTCCGCGTCGCTCGGACGCCCCCCCCCCCGCGCTCCGCGCGGGGCTCCGCAAAAAATTGGATATTACATGGGGCTATGGCCGACAGAGGCGAGCAGCAGCAGGGCGGTGCAGCAGGGTGACCCGGGCCGAACGGCTTCGTGCGGATAACCGCAGAGCTCGTACCCTTGCACGTCTGGCAATACACGGAGCGTCGTGCGAGGACTGGCCGGGTTCTTTGCACCTGGGCACTCAGAACGCCATGCTGAGGCTGGGCACGCTTGTGCCGAGCCTCTGCGCAAGATTTTCCTGCTGCTGGATCATCTGGAAGAGGTGCGAATTATGCGAGCGCACGCGGTTGAGCAGCTCGTCCAAGCGCGCGTGCGCCGCCTCCTCGTCCGCGGCGAGAGCACGCACGTCGTCCGCGGTCCACGGCAGCTCGGTGCCCGGAAGGAGTGAGGACTGCCCAATGCAGTCGAGCGTACTCGCCATCGCCTCCTCACGCTCGCGCGACTGCTGCAGGTCACGCTCGAGAACCAGCACGCGCTCTTCAGCCGCCTGGCGCGCCGCCTCAGCCTCCGCGAGTGACGCCTTCCGCTCGATCTCCTCCTGTTCACGCTTTTGCCGCTGCGCGGTGGCGAGCTCCTGCGCCGTTGCCACCGTCGTCGGCTTGCGAGCGCGCGTGGCCGACGCCGAAGGCGGCTCCTTCTTGTTGCCCGTGGTCGGCTGCAGCGGCTTGACCGTCGCCGTCTTGGCCTGACCCGCTGCAGCAGTAGCGACCATTTCAAAAGGCGAGGGCAAAGTGAGGACTTTTTTTCCCGCTTTGTCAACCGAAGTTCGCTCGAGGGGAGCACGTCTTGTCAAAAAAAATTCGTTGAATCGTGTTTCGGGGTATTCATACATTTCTAGCGGTGCGCCCTCCTTTCCTATCGATCGTCTCGGCCAGCAAACGGCCGATCGCCGAGGGGATGTCGGGTCTCGGTGATGCTCTCGAGGAGGCGCAGCTTCGGGCGGCCATGACCGCGACCTCGCCGATGGGTGTGGCACCCGTACCCACCCCCACGCCGCCTGCTGCGGCTCCGTTCGGCTCATACGAGGATGCGCCGTCTCCGTCCTCTATCAACAACCACGTCATAGATCCGTCGGGTCAATACGAGGAGTTCACCGTCGATTTCGAGCTTGGCGAGGACGCGCCGCGCAATGCGACCGCACGCGCGGCGCAGGAAGCTCGTTGGGCGATGGCCAAGGAGCGCGTCGACGCGCGTCAGCACTTCTCGCTCCGTGAGTTGCTGCAGGTCCAGAAGCCGGCGATCCTCAAGGCCATGCAAGACTATCACCGCACGAAGATGCTCGTGAGCGCGCTCGGGCACCGCGAGGCGGTGCTCGAGCAGGAGGACAAGGAGTCCGAGAGCGTGCGCCATGTCGGCAGCACCGCGCCCGCCGGTGAGGAGTCTCCGCCGGCTGCAGAGTCACTCATCAAGAAGTTGACTCCCGAGCTGTTGGAGCTCGTCATCGAGTCCGCAATGCCTGGTCAAGGTCCGCTGGTGCCTGCGATGCACGAGCCGCCGCCGACAACGCTGGCGCCGCCCGACGCCTTCCGCGTCTTCGTGCGCGTGCGCCCGCTCCAAGAGTACGAGCTTGGCGTAGGCGAGTACAGCTCGGTCGATGAGGCGGCGCGCGCACGGCTCGTGTGCCATGACGCGCGGCTGGCGCGCTCCGGCCGACGGCTGACGATGCTGCACCGCTGGTACCGTGTGGACCGCCTCTTCCCCTCGTCGGCGTGCGAGGACGGCGTGTGCGACGGCGTGCTCCAGCCTCTGCTGGAGCGCGTGCTCTGCGGCCTTGGAGACTGCACTGCACTGCTGTACGGGCAGACCGGTGCTGGCAAGACGTATACGATGTCGTCGCTGTTGCGCCGCGTGGCGCGTGAGGTGGACGCTCGCATTGGGCGGGGCATCGAGCAGCCCGCGGCCGTCGAGGTCACGTTCTTCGAGGTCGCCGCCGACGGCTGCGTCGACCTGCTCGCCGACCGGCGCAAGATCGCGCTGCGCTCCGATGAAAACGATGTGGTGCACGCTTGCGGCGCGCGCTCGGTCGTCGTGCACACGGCGGCCGAGTTCGAGGCGGCGCTGCAGGCGGGGCTCGCGCTGCGCTCCACCGTCGAGACACAAGCGAATCCGATCTCGTCACGCTCCCATGCCATCTGTAACCTACGCTTCCTACTGCCTCCACCTCCGGGCTCGCCCTCCACTGCGGGCGGCACGGCCACAAGCGGCGCGTCGCAGCCTCCGGAGGCTGCGGACGCTCTCGCGGATGCGGCGGATGCGGACGGCGCCGCCGCCGCCGACACCGCCCCCGGCGCAGGTCGTCTGCTGCGTCTCGTTGATCTCGCTGGCAGCGAACGCAACAACGAGACTCTCTTCGAGACCTCGCGCACCTTCCAAAAAGAGACCATTGCGATCAACAAGTCGCTCCTCGCGCTCAAGGACTGCTTCCGCGAATCGGCGCGGGCGCGCGCCGCCGCGTCCACGCGCACGCCGGACGCCGCTGCCGGCCGCTCCGAAATGAAGGCCGTCAAGGCACCCGTTGATGATAAGGCGGCGCGGCCGCCGGTCGACGAGCCGTGGCGCTCCCGTCACGGCGTCACGCACCGGCTGCCCGTTCGCATCCCTTACCGCGCTTCGATGCTCACCCGCGTGCTGCGCGACTGCTTTGCCGACCCGTCGCACCGCACCGCTATCGTGGCGGCGGTCGCACCGGGCGCCGAGTCAGTGCTGCACACTCTCAATACGCTCGATCACGTGTCTCTGATGGCCCCTCATTTGTGGCAGCACTCATGCGAAGTCGAAGTACCTATGCTCGGCGCGGCGGGGGGCGGCAGCTACTCGTACGAGAGCACGCCAGTACACGAATGGACAGCCGAGCAGGTCGTCGAGTGGCTCGGGACAGCCCAAGCAGGCCGGTTCGCGCAGGTGGTCGTGCCCAAGGGCATCGCGGGCAAGGACCTTCTCGGCATGACGGCTCGAAGATTAACCGAGATGCTCGAGAGCGACCAGAACGCCGGGCGCGCCGACGGCGAGTCGTGGATGCTCTCGTCCCAGGCGCGCGTCGCTCGCGCGCTCTTCGAGGCGCTTAGGGATGCGCAGCGCAACGGACCGATGAGGCGCGGCGGCCCGTCCGGGGGCCTCGTCGGCAGCCTCCAGCAGGCGCGGCGCACGGATTCGTGGGCGTGAGTCGCGCCGAAGCGCTGCGATCGCTGCCGTGCACCATCGACGTATGTAGCTCTTCATACTGCAACTGAACGGCTTCGAGATCAATCTGTCCAGTGCGGCGCGCGCAGAAGCCAGAATGCAGAGACGAGATGGAGCGAATGCGAGTGCGGTCTGAGGTGAGTCGCTCGGCCGTCTGCGCTCGCGTGTGGAGGCTGACGGGACACGAGAGATGCGACCCTCGAGCACCCGCAGTATGTGCGATGTCAGTGCGGGTGTGTCCACAGTGTGTCGGATCGTCGCGTCGGTTCGCGCGCGCGGCGTGACGTGGACCATCGCATGGCGCGGTGGACGCGCGCGTGCCGCGTGGGCGCGGGGCTTTTTTACTAGTAGCTTGCGTTGGTATCGCGGACGACCGCCGTAATCAGACCGTACAGGGACCGACGACGATAAGACCGGACGACGACGGAAGCCGGAAGTAGCCTTTAGCCTTTTGCTTTTCGCACGAACGCTCTATATTCAGACCTACCTTTAAAAGACCTACCTCCCAAACACTTTAGTCCAGAGGCACCTCGGTCATCATTTGCCTGTAGTCTTCGGGGCCACCACCAAATGGGTCGACCTTGCCAGGGCGCAACCTGGACTCGGCGGGGCCCTCTGCCGCCCACTCACGCAGCTTCCTTGGCATCGAGTGGAGGCGAGCCCACTCATCAGTACGGCCACGTGGCTGGACAGCGCTCTTGGTCTGCCATAATAGGCAACGAAGCGGCGGCTCTCCATTCGCCGTGCGCGAGCAGCCCTCGAGGTCCGCGAGCAGCGCGGCAAACGGCTTCGCGACGAAATGGCCGCACAGCCAGAGCGGCGTCTCCTCCACGCGCTGCCCCGAGCGCTTCTCCACCGAGTAGGTGCGGCCGCCCGCGTCATATCGTTGTGAGGCAGAGCGGCTCAGTGTCGAATGGCCGCCATATTTGCCACAGAGCTGCGCATCGTCGTTGATGATGACCTGTGTGGCAAGGAGCTCCAGGGCCTCGGCGGTCACGTCAGGCCCTCCGAGCCGGGCGAGCTCCGCGCACGTCGCCCTGATCGTTTGCCCAATAGAGCACGGAAAGCTCGTCCACCGCCTGTGGAAGTCCAATCGGCGCTGTATCGCGGCGATATGATGATGGATGATGACGCCGCACACGCGGAAGCGTGGCGACTCGAAGGCTCTCAGGCCGAGCCGGCGCGAGAGCGCGCAGCCGATGATGAGGCCCGAGACGGTACACGATGAGCCCATGGCAACGTAGATCCGGTCTGGATCGGCGGCGTCGCCGGATTCGATTTGCTCGGCGAGCTCAAGCATGGCAGACACCTGACCGAGGCAGCCGCTGGGCGAGTTGCCTCCCATCGTGAGCACGGTGCCACGCCCCCAGAAGGCCGCGCGCATGATCGCGGCCAGCGAGTGAAGCGGGCTGAGCAGCGGTAGGGTTCGCCCCACAGAGAGCACTGACAACACGTTGAGCGTGTTGTCGATGTCGGCCACCTCCGGCTCGAGGAGCGCCACGTTGAGCGTCGGAAGCAGCGACGGGATCGCATGCGCCGCGTGCACCGCGGTAGCCACGCATTGATTCGAGCCCCACGTGCCGATAACGGTCAGTGGCAGCACATCCGGCTCGCCGGCCTCGAGCCGTGCCTCGATGATGGCGAGTTGGAATTGCAGCGTGCGCACCTTGTTGCCTCCGTACAGCGTGGAAGAGAGGTCTTCGCGCTTGACGAAGAAGTGGAGCTCCGCGCCGCTTTCCGAAGACACGCTCGTCTCGTGCACGGGCGTTGGGAACCTATCACCGAGGGCTCGATAAGCAATCTTGTCCTTCAGCACTGGCAGCCGTCTCAGCAGCGGGCAGGCGTTTAGGTCCTCAGTGGCAAGCATGGCGGCAGTCGGCGGTGCCAAGCCCACTGAGTCTTGCATGCGCCTTAGCGTCCCGCTGAGTGGCGCGAATAGCAAGTCGATGAACTTCATGAGCAGCGCGGTCAGCAAGTCGATAAACTTCATGACCTGGAGCTTCGGAGGTCAATTGAGGACTGTTTCGTTTGACGACATTAACTTTGAACCCATTTTTGGTGAGGAATTTCCTAAGCGGTCGTCAGAGGCGTCATGGCATGCAAGCACCGTCGGCATCTCCAGCTCCAGGTGACCCCCCCCCCAGCGCCATACAACCCCACCCGCCCCCACTCCGAGCGGAGAGAGAGCGAAACGCTACTGAGTACTGTACGTGAGGGAGCGACGCACACACAAAAATATACAACCCTGGAGCTGGAGCGCCAGTTTCGGAGCCATTCTCGATTATGTAGCCACCTCGCGCGCCACGTCAACCGCACGTCTCGATCTGCACGCGACCGCCTCTCGCAGAATCGTCTTCCCCCCCACATGCCAAGCCTCGAGTCAATGGTAGAACCTCTGGCAATGCCGGTGAGGCGATCGAAGGATATGGATATAGCGTGTCCTTGGGGAACACGTAGGGGGCATGCTCGTTTTCTCCGCAGGTGCCCCCCCGCCCCCATCCCGGCCGCGTCTACTCAGCCTTCGACACGTCCATGTGCCCCCAGTCGCCGTAGCTGTTCCCTGACTGCTGCAGCGTGCCCAGCGAGTGCCCCCCGGATCCCCCCTGGCCTGAGACCCGCTTGCGCTGCCGGCGGTTGCGAAACCAGACCTTGATCTGCTGGGGCGAGACGCCCATCTTGGTCGCGAGCAGCTGGCGCGCCGCGCGCGACGGCAGCGGCACCTGCTCGAAGAAAGCCTCGAGTGTTTTGCGCTGGTCGGGCGTCACATTCCAGCGCGGCGAGGAGAGTGGAGCACGTTGCTTATGGGAGTTGCTCGGGCAGCTCTTGCCGTGCACACTCCGCTCGTCGGCAGCCTCCTCTTCCCCCCCACCCTGGTCGTCCTCCGACGTCGTGTGCGAGCAATCCGACTCGATGGCCTGATCCTCGAGCATCGAGATCACATCGGTCACGTCAAATTCGAGGCCGCCTACAAGCGCCTCGAGCGCGTGCGTGGCCGGCGGGGCGGTTGGGGGTAAAGCCGCGTGGGGCTCCCAGTCGCCTGGCAGTGTCCCGTCCGAGTCGGGGTCCGTGGCGAACGGCAGCGGCATCAGCAGTGGTCGGCTTGAGCCCAACATGGCCCCGATTGGCCTCGGGACTGCGGATGCGGCTGCAAAGGCGGTGGCGGTCGCGGCGTCCACTGCTGCAGACTCGGGCCTGGTGAACGCGCCGATGGATGCCGCAAGGTGCATGCGGAGCGTCGCCGCGAGCTCTTCGTCCATCCTGTTGACGGTGAACGAATCCACGGCAACGCCATCGATAGTTGAGAAAGCCGAGGCCTTTACAATGTCGATGCCGAGGCAGCCTAGGCTCGAGGAGATGGCGCCGAGCGAGCCGCGCCGGTCGTAGAAGACGAGCCAGAGTGAGAAATGGTCACCGCATGGCGCCCAGCTGAGCTGCACCGAAGTCGAGGCACCGGCCTCACTCCGCAGTTTCTCAATGAGCAATGCGTGCTGAAGGCGGTCGAGGGGTTTGGTCGTCATGGCGTAATCTGCCGGCGTGGAGGCGAGCAAGGCGCTCACGCCCGGGTTGAGCGCGCCCGGATGTGCCCCAAATCCCTGCTGGCTTCCCACCCCATATCCCGGCGCGAAGGCGCTGAGCAGGTTGTTCGCCATCGTATCCCCTCCGTGGCTTTGCACCCCCTTCCCCTTGCTCTGGGAAACACGGGCCCCTAAACGAGCCGGGTAATTACTTGATTGCCGACCCGTCCAATTCGCTGATTTTGCATAAAAAAGCGAATCCCATACACGGTCCTCAAACCCGTGCGCGAGAGAACACAAACGCGAATCCAAGCCACTAGCCAGGAGCTCGTAGGGTCGTCGTAGCTCCCGCTTGGGGTGTATCAGAGTTTCGAATGGCTGCCATAGGAAATTTCGAGGCCATAATTTCGACTCGTGTGTGACAAATTTCGGTTTTTTCTCTTCGCTCCCGCTCGTGGCAAATTTCGTGGATTTCACCGCCACTTCGGAATTCGTACCGCGGTGAGCAATCTGCAGAAGTACCCCACACACGCACTCACGACTCAGCGCGGCGCGCGGCGCGCAGCGCGGCGCGCAGCGCGGCGGGGCTGTGGGGGGCTGGGGCCGAAGATGGCGAGACAGTCTGAGATCTGAGGCACTGTCTGAGTCCACCTAGTGACCGGGGGCCATATGCACCTTATTCCATGCACTTATCCGGTACATCACATCTGTATTGCGTGTGCCTCATTGGTGTGCCTGGGAGGCAAGTGGAGCGGTGAGTGGCAAATTTCGAAAAATTTCGGCGCTGCGGCGCTTCTGGCAAATTTTTCTCTAAATTTCGCGAAACTCTGATACACCCCAAGCTCCCGCAAGGAGCTCCCGTCCCAGCGTCCCTAACGCCTAAGGAACCTGATGAACCTCAGACAGTGCCACGTGTATGCTGCCGATAGGCGTGTTTTCCTCAGACTGACGAAACAAACGGCACCCAGTTCGTTCTCGAGTCATGTTTATGACAAGGTGAGTCACAGATGTGCACTCATCTCTTGATGCTGTCTACTGTGTGTACTGAGTTGAGAGTTTTAATTTTTCGCGTTACGCAGCGTCTTACGACGTCGTGGCGCGACAGCGCCGAAGTCGAGTGATCTTTTGTATGCCTGGGGGGATCCCTCTCGCCACGTGCTACGCTGCCGATAGGCGTGTTTTACTTACTTACTTCGCGCTTAACTTCGCGCGAGGTAACTTAAGTCGAGTGATCGTATACGCCATTTTCGTATGGCACCTCGTCCGTAAGCTCCGGGTTTCCGAAGTCTTCCCTTAGCAGGCGATCAAGCGCGAGCCACACGGGCCCCGGGCGGCCCGAGCCGACAAGCCGCCCGTCGAGCTTCACAATGGGCTCGACCCAGCCCCCACCAAACGAGAGGAGCTCGCGCGCCTCCTCGATCTCCGCGCGCGAGATCGGACCCACCTTGCACCCTTGAATGACGCCGGAACCGACGAGGTTGGGTGCGAGAGCGGTCGCACGCGCCCATGTGGTCGAATTGAGGATCGCATCCGGCGGCGGCGTGCGCAGCCAACCGTAACGGTCGACGACCCCCACGGTCGCGACCGAGGACTCGGCGAGGCGACCGTCCTCGTGCAGCTGAATGCCCATGCTCGCCCCCGCCGCCTCCGCCTCCAAAGCGACCAGAGCGTTCAGCATGTAATTGTTGGACTTCATCGTGGCGAGCAGCGGCGGCTTGAGCGGCACCGTGACCATCACGGCGCTCATGCCGCGCTCGCCCGCGGCCGAATGCGTGTCTTCGTGCACCACGCAGTAGAACGTCGGCCCGACACACCTCTTGGGCGAGATACTGAAGTCCCCGCGGCCCGCCGAGAGCCAGTATCGTACGAAGACGCTGTCGCGGCGGCCCGTCGCCGCAATCGTCTGCAGGATGATCGAGCGCAGCACTGCCGGATCTGCAGCGGCTGGAGGCTCCTCGCCGATGATCTTGGCCAGCCGGGCCGAAGACAGCAGCCGGTTGAGGTGCATCGTGAGCCCAAACACTCGGCCGTTTGCCACGTTGGCCGTGTCGAAGACGCAGTGCCCTCTGTGAAACCCGTGGTCGTCGAGTGGAATCGTGAGCAACGACGGGTCAGTCACGATGCCTCCGGTCGCAGACGTGTAGCCCGCCAGAACCAAGGAACGAGTGGAAGCTGGGAGCGCGGCCGTCCAGCGTGCCACCACTTCCTCGGATGATTTGAGCAGCGGCACGCGGCTGCCGACGGCAGTCGTTGCGAGGCACCGTATCCGCATCTTCGGATCCTCCGTGTGAACAGGCAGTGTGAAACGTCCGCTTACTCAGGATCGTGTGGTGTACAGGCTGTGCCGCCCCGCTCTCATCACTCCAGGCGAAGACTTCTTGGTCTCGGAGTGTACGGCTTCGCTGAGCGCTGTCCCCGTTTCCCCGGACCCCACAAGTACTGAGTTCTACTCGCTCTCCGGGTCGGTCTCTCCCAGCGCACAGGGTGTTCCCCGCCGCTCCGCCCTGCCGCTGCCGAGACTGCTGGGCAGGATTGTGGTTCGGCAATCGGTTGAGTTGACTCTCGGGTCTCGGCCGGCCTGAGTGTCGACTCGCGGCAAGGCAATTATAAGTAAACAACTTAAGACATGAGCGAGCGGGTGGCAGCGGAGCACCAGGTCGTGTGGAACGAGCCCTGAGAGCATCGCTGCGATGACGGGGGTACCAGCCAAGCCTGTTGAAAGCGTTAGATCGGATTGGGGGGCTATTTGGCAATTACACAATACGCGTATAGCACGGGGGTAGCCTTTAACTTCCTTTAACGGTAGCCGTTAAGGTTACAGGTAGCCGGGAAGCCGGCACCACGCAAGATAGAAGATTACCGCGATTTAGGTGTTGACAGGAGGGGCGTCTTAGATGATAGAATCTATCGTATCGAACCGCCGCGCCGCTGAGGGAACACCCCACTCTGCCGCTCGCAGACCGGACTGACTGACGCGCAACCGGACCGCTGACACCTGAATGCTGAAAAACATGCACAGGAAGGACCACACGGACACGCCATCGTCCATGCGTTCGGTTCAGAGCGATGGCACACACAAACCCGGGACACAAACGCCGAACACAGGAAAGGGGTCGCGTAGGTGACTGCAGAGATTCGGAGGGGGCCGAGAGGCACCCGAGAGGGCACATCCACAAGCGTCGCGACGCTGATCGCACCCACGCTCTCCCCACACGACTCGATCGGGGTGCCAGCTCGCAGCTCAAGCAACAGCTCCAGGCTCTCCGACCAATCTCATACCACACGTCTCAGTGAACGGCTCTGATCGCCGCTCAGCCAACCACCTCTTCTTAGCCTGTCTTCACACCCCTGTCCTCCGGCTGCAACACGAGCAAGCGAATGTGCGCCTCAGGAGACGCAGCAGCAGCAGCCGTAGCAGCTAGGCGACTCCGGCGGGCCAAAGTTCTCCAAAAAGGCCGACGACTCCTTCCCATCATTGAAGCGTGTGATCGGTAGCACCGAGGGGCGCTTCCACCGCTTGAGGTACGCCTGCGCGGACATGAAGGACGAGCTGCGGTCTTGCAGCGGTGCATCTTTTCCAGCCCAGATGAACAGCTGAAAGCCGGTATCGAAGAGGCAGACACGGTCGTGCTTAAGCCTCGAGATGGGCGGCAGATTGCCCTTGAAGGCAACTGTGAAGGCGGGGCCGGTCAGGCCGGCGGAGACGTAGAAGAGCGAGGGTGTGAAGGCCTTGATGGCGGTGTCATCACCGCCCTGGGAAGCCCCCTGGATCGTGATGCTCGCATACGTGATGCCTAAAGCGCGCCTCTCACCCGGCAGGTGCTTCCAGAAAGGATGAGCCGAGTTGTACTTGTACTCCTTGCCGGTACCATCGCCCTCCGGACCACTGCCCTCGTCGAGCACCTTGATCTCCCGATACTTGACCGCAGCCTGCCCCACGCCGGCAAGCAACAAAGGTCAGCAGCGATTCGAGGGCGTTGCATCGGAGGTTGGAGGATGGTGCATCGGGCATGCAAAGGTCAGGGGCGCTTGGAACGGCGCTTTGAACTCGAGAGGAACGGGCGTGCAGCACGCACCCCATCCTGCTGCAGCAAGAGGGCCAGGTCACGGGCTTTCGCCTTCTCGTGCGCTGAGGCTGAGGAGCCATTCCATTGGAAAATGGCATCGTCACAATCCATGATGAACACGTCGCCCGAGTTCATGCTGGTGCGCTTAAGCCGAATCTGCCGAACCACAAAGGAAGGCGGCGAGCCCTTGATTTGCAGTAGCACAGGCTCGCGCGACTCTCCCTTGGTCTCAACATGGTTGAAGCCAGATGCAACGCCACCCTTCAAGTACCGAACTCCCTTGGGGAAGTAGCCACAGAACAGATCACTCTCAGCGCCCTCGACCTCGCGGTGCTGCACAGGACCGCCGCGCAATTTGTTGTCGAGCTCGCCGGTCTTGTAGGCAGCAGCACCGTACTCGTCCTGTGTCGACTGGCTCCCGATCCAAAAGTGCACGTCCCAAGCCAGCCCAAGGAAACTTTTTTGGTCTGGGGTCCTTGTTGTACGTACGCCAGCCTGTTGTTCTGCCTTGTACGTGTGCAGAATGATGTAGCTGTCGCCGCGATGGAACTCGCCGTATTGGCTCGGCGGCCATGGCTTCACCTTGAACTGCTCGATGCGCCATATCTCGAGACCCGGCTTCTTGCCTGCATTTGCCCACTGCGGTTCTCCATCCGCGGCAGCTTCCTTGCACATCTTTTCAATGTCTGAGCCAAAGAGAGCCATGTTCGTGTCTTGCCAGTCGGGCTGCTTCAGTTTGCGTACACTACGCCCACGGCTGACCGCCTGCAGCTTCGTGGCTGCCTCGCTATCTGCCATGGCCTTCGCGGTCTCCTCGTGAAGCTGCGCACGTAGCTCACGTAGCTGCGCAACCGCCGGGCTTTCGTCTGATCGTGCAGAGAAGAACATGCACGGGTGAGCGCGTATTGGAGCGGCGCGTTTCACCGAACGTTTTGGGGCGTTTTGTCGCTGTTCAGTTTGCGGACGAAACTGAATTGGATTGAAACTTATTGCGTGCCGCTGAACCTGTGCGCCCCACAGTGTCAAAGCCTATGAGGAAATTACCTGAGTAGTTAGAAGGTCCCCCTAGGTCAAAAAAGTGCGCCGGTGGACCGCGTTTCGCCGCGTTAAGTTTCCATTATGCATTACGAAAGGTTTCGGTCCGACGTCGCGCACATCTCGTTGGTCGGGTAGCTCTTAGCATGCTAACGTGACGACCGACGCGTCCCCTTGAGCGACCTCAGACCCGCTCCGACTCCGATCTCCGTCCTCTGGCGTGCCCGCTTGCACAACCGCATGTTAGTCGAGTGTATTCACTCCAATTTAACCACGAATTCTAACGGAGCTGTGGGTTGAGTGGGGTGTGCCTGTCGTCCGTGTGTTGTCGTAGGCTCGAGGGAGATGGCATCTTCATCCCCATGGCCATCACGGGAGTCCTCATGGTCATCACGTGCACGCTCAGCCGCCTCTCGGCTTCCTCGACAGAGGGCAGCCTATGCTCGAGTGGGAGCGACGCCGGTGTGGCGGTCGCGGCCATGCAGCCATGTTCGAAGAGCTCCAGGTGCAGATCTGCATCGAGGACATCAGGCACGCGGGCGAGGACGAGCTGCTTGGCCTCGCGCGCAAGCCGGTGCGCCTCACGCACCGTGAGCGCCGGGTCGATCACGAGCGACATCTCAACGACTGCACCGCCGCGGCGAGTGCTCCAGTGAGCGTTTGTATGCGTCACTCCCCACAGCCCCGAGAGCGTCGGCCCACCCAAGGCGATCGCGGCGCGCACGTCCGCATCGAGCTCACCAGTCGCTCGCATAAGTATGCGGCTACGCGTCGCCTCGCCGCTGCGCACTGAATCGGCGTCGAGCACGGTGTCGCCCACCACAAGCTGGCCGTGCGCGCTGCGCGCGGTGAGCGACGGCCTTTCGGCATCGAGCTCGATGGAGCACTCCGCTACCTCGGGCATGCCCTCGAGAACGCGCAGCTTTGCTTTCGTAGCCACCTGCTGCGCAGCCGAGATGGAGAGCCAGTAGGGTACCTGCAGCCGCAGCTCTACGAATGAGTATGGTCCGAGCCGGCGCACGCGCAGCTGGCTCAGGTCGATCGCGTCCGCGTCCTGCTTGATCAGTTTCGTCACCCGATCGAGGGTCTCGTCATCCGCCTGGCTGTCGGTCAGGTCGCTGATCGCCTCGATTCCCATCTCGACGCCGACTCGCATCACCATCGAGGAGACTGCCAGGCCGCCCAAGGCGTCGATCATCGGAAGCCCGGCCGCCGTGCCCGCCACGGCCCGCCAGCGCCACGACCGACGAGAGCGCGTCCGTCCGATGGTGCCAGGCGTTGGCAAGCATCGTCGGCGAGCGCGCCTCTAGGCCAATGCGCAGTGTCTACGCGGTACAGGAGCTCCTTAGCGAGCACGCCGGCGATCGCGGCGCCCGCGGCGCCCAATAGCGCGCCGTTCGAGGCCGCCACAGCGTCCAAGCTCGCGCTGCTGCTCATGTGCGCAACGAGCTCAGTCACGCTGTGCCAGCCCAAGCCGGCGCCGGTCGCAAAAATTATGGACGAGCACGCAGCGGATCCAATCGACTCAAATTTGCCCGAGCCGTACGGCGTCGAGTCCGTGGGCGGCCGCCGCGCCGCATTGTACGCCCACAGCGTCACGCCGTCTGAGAGCAGGTCTGAGGCCGAGTGTCCGGCGTCAGCAATCATGGAGGGCGATGCCGCAGCATAGCCCGCTACTGCCTTGATCGCTGTTGCCGCAAGGTTGACGCCGGCGCCCACAATTGTGATGCGGTTGGCGGGATCTTGCATAAAGCGTCGGAGGGCTGATACCGCTCCTGGAGCGACCGCCATGACAGCCCGCGAGGCCCCGCCGCACCGCCGCCACCGCCGCTACCATCGCTGCAGCACACCGTCGCGGGTCTCCCTGAGTACCGGTATGAATGTGAACGTGCGTCTGCCCGGCTGACCCGGAGCCGTGGCACGATAACAGAGGATGCAGGATCCACATACGCGGGGGGAGAATCCTCTAAGAATCCTCCCGCGTGTCAATCGCAGAAAATTTTGAGATTGCCAGAAAGTAAGCACCGGCCAGTGACCAGTACACACCAGATTCATCCACACCGTGCGCGCGGGGCGTCGAGGGGGCGGCTCGCCGGCCGACCGAGTCGCGCCGATCGCACACCCGGTATGTGTGCGTTTCTCGTCATGCCGCACAAAATTGTACTGCATGTCCATGTCTGTTCGCCACCAGCTGCACCTGCACGGCGCCGGCATCTCGTCACCTGAACAGATCATCACACCGCTCACTTCACTTCCCCTTGCCTTCGACCTTTCCCTCGGGTTGCTGTCCCTCGGGGAGCAAAATGGAAAGCTGAACGGGCGGTAGCTCGCCGCCGTTCACGGGAAGGTTTTTGTCCATGTTGACAATCACCTTGACCGTGGCGGCAATCTTGATGAGTTGAATGCTGACGTTGTAGGTGCCGTCGTTGTTGTCTGATACTTCGACGCTGTGGTTATTGGACACGAGCGTGGTGAGGTCGTGTGCATTATTCTTGACGACCTGCATCCGCGCCGCTACGGGCAAGCCACCATATGGTATGGGGTTGTTGAACCGATCGAAAGTCTTGAGGACAATCGTGTACGGACGGTTCGCGTACAACGTGTTCTCGGGGGGTGGAGTCAACTTGGCCATCTTCACGTCAGGCGCCGCCGAGACCACGCTGAAGCAGACGGGCGACCCACGGATCGGCCGGGAGTTGAGTTGGATGTGCATCTTGTGGTCGCCCGCATTTGTAACGTCGTGCCGCACGGTAAACGATGTCATGCCGCCTTTGGTGGTCTCGATAAGTTTCAGGCTCGAGTGGTCGATGCCAACGGCTGTGCCATTAGGGAGCGCAAGGCTGACTTGGAGCTGGCCTGCCGAAGGCACCGTCTTGTTGCCAAGCGCGTCACAGATGATCGGTTGGCAGATGACGGCGTCGCCGGCGATGATCTTGTCGTTAATCTCCAAAGCCTTCCCGTTCTTATCGACTTGGCGCGTCTCCTTGGTCCACCCGTCGACAAATGAGACTTCTGAGCTGGCGAGGCCAGCGGCCACGGTGCAGGTGTACGGCGAGCCCTGCACTGGGCTGCGCTCTTGGGCACCTTGGGCGGTCGTGAACTCGGTCCAAATGTGCAGCGAGAAGGATCCTTGCTCGCTTGGCGTGAAGCTCACCTCCTGCTCCCAAGGCTTTTCAGGGTCAACTGGCGCCATCATATACTTCAACGACTGGTCCACGTCCTTATACGACTTGCTCTGAACCAGCGCAAGTCCAATCTTGTCGCCCGGGCCTGGGATGGCCTGGTTGTCGTACATGTCGAAAAACTTTACTCGGAAGAGGCTCGGCTGGCCCGCAGTGCCCGACGTCAAGCCGCTGCCCTTCACGACCGTCTTTTCCTTGAGCGGTGCGATCGATGAAAACTTCACCGTCGTGGGCGAGCCGACAATGTGCTCGTTTGCGATCTTGATCGCCACCACGTATGTACCGCTCTTATGCGTGCTCCAATGCAACCGGTAGGAGCCGTCGCCTTGGTCGGTTACCGTCACGACGAAGTTTTTGTCCTCGAGGACTGTTTTGTCAACGGGGTTGCCCGTTACGTTGGCTCCGCCCTTGATGCAAGCGTTGCCCATCAGGTCGAAGGTCTTAATTATCACGCCGCATCCCGAAGAGGCATCCTTTCCTACTTTGCCCTGAATGACACCCACAGGAAGCTTGGTTGATAGCGCGGTCGCAATGTTGGGCTCGACGTGAAGCAGAAACGGGGATCCCGGAATCGAAATCGCCTGCTGGCGGAGACGCACGTGTAGCAGGTACGTCCCCACCTTGCCGATCGAGTACGACACCTTGTGCTTCTCGATGTGTTTGCCTTTAGCGTACAGCGTGCCGGGGTACAGGCCGCCGTATGCAAACCCGATGCCGCTCGGATCGGCCTTGATCTCGAGGGATACGTTGGGCGCGGCAGCGGCGGCGTAATCCCTTTTCCCTTCCCCCTTATCCGTCTTGATTTTGCTGAACGTCCGGTCCGATGCCACGCGACGCGCCCACTGCTCCGCGTGCTGCTGCCGCGAGGATGCACTCTGCCTTACCTTGGATGTCACCAAGCGATGTCCATCTTTGATGGTGGTCACCCAACCTACCTTGCCCTTGAGCCCCTCGATGCCCCAGTCGCTCACAATCGCGGCAATGTCCTCATGCATTGCTGCGTCCGCATTGTCGCTGCCGTCACCGACGTCCCGGACGCCACCCGTAGGGCTCGCGGCATCTTGCAGCTTCTCGGCATCAGTGCTGACTACCTCAGTCTTGCGACTGATTGACTCAAGCGCGATCATCGCCCGAACAGTTTTGCCAACTTTCTTCTCCAGAACAAGTGTCATCATCTGCCCCGGAATCAGCGTGCCAGTTTGCGGCGACTGGAGAGACTCCGACGCCCGGATCACCAGCGGCTGCTTCACCATGTATCGGATAGTGCGCTGGCGTACGTAATCGCCCTCGTCTGCTTCGTCGTGCGAGCCATAACCATGGGAGGCACCATGGGTAGGCCACGGCGACGACGGAGTGGATGGCGAAAGCAGCGTTTGCATCTTGGGCGACAGCGCGTTCGTTTTATCGTGAACACCGTTCTCTGGCGACGGTGGCCTTAGTGATGCTGGCGATGTCCCATCATGCTTGGATACTGCGATGGCCGCTGGCGGTGGCGGCGTCTTCGCGGATGTTGGCGCCGTCTTTGCGGGTGCTCGTTCTGATGCCGACTTCCCAACTGTAGCGATCTCAGCTGGGGTTGGGGGCAATGCTTTCGCTGTACCGGGAAAGCATTCTCGGGGGCTAACGACGCGGGGGCTGCCAAGTGGCATGGTGTCGACAAAGACGTCGAGGTCGACAGCAGCCGTCACGTTGCCAAGCTTGTCCTTGAACTCAACCTCAAAGGTTTGCGTCGCACGCGCAATCGCTGCCGTGAGACCGGGGCCGCTCGCAACGCAGTGGAGATGGTAAGGCAGTGGTGGTGTCGCCTCCATTGCAAAGGGAGTGTTGGGCAGTGAGACTCCAAAGCACGAGACGGATATCTGGTACCAGCCCGAAAGAGGCGGCGTCCAGATGACTTCGTACGTGCCGTCGCCATTGTCACGGACGCGGCCTCGGACGCGCGCTGGACCACGGATGTGGACGAAGTAGTTCTCGCCGCCCTCTGTCATGCGCGTCCCCGTGCCGTCGTAAGCATCGATAAAAAAGTAGGCTGGATGATGGGTAGCTACCTTGCTGTCTCCATGAACCCTGATCTTGCACTCCACGGGCGACATCAGCTCTGGATTGAAGTCAGGGCCACCGTATTTCAGCGCAAGCTCGGTGGGCTTCCGCTGTTCTACTACGGGGACGACCTTTTCAGACTCAATCTTGATCAGGATGTTCTTCTTGGCCTCGGTGCAGGCCTTTTTGAGGATCGGTGCCGGAATCGTTTGATTATTGGCAAACACCAAGCGCTGCCCATCGCGAAGCAGCGTCACAATGTCATTCACCGAGGCATCGACAAGGTTTCGGTCTTTGTCGAGCAATGCCTCGATCCTCTTGAACAGCGTTTCAGCGTCTGGAATGACCATCATCCCCTTCCCTTTCTCTGACGACGACATGGCCCCGGCTGGGGCTCAGGGCACCTACAATCCCGTTTTTCGTTGCACGATCACCAATTTCTCGTCGCAAAAGGAAACTTTCGGAAACATGGCATAAATAGCACCCCAAAATTGCATTCAAAGATTCCGCCACCTGAAACGACGCGCAATGCGCAAGTGTGTGATCCCCTGCAGGGATCACATCCATTGTACATTGGGGTCGTTCCGGCGGTGTGGGTCGCGATAATTATTACATTTATTACATGTACATGTCCTTCTAAACTGCAGGCTCAACAAAACGCTGTGAACGTCCCGCTCCTTCGCCCGAGCCTAATTGCTGCACAGTGCACTGTACGACGGGATACCAGAACCTGGGTCGTCACGCCATGTAGGATCTTGTTTGGCGAGTTTCCATGCAGTATCGTAATCAATAACGTCCTGCTTAAGCTTATTATTGCATTTAATTCTTGTGTTTCACGACCTGCAGTGGAGGACGACCTGCACACCAGTTCCAGTTGTTACATCATTTAAACGTCCGAGTTAGACACGCATCTGAGGCAATCTGTGAAGGAGGTACAGTATTGTTAGCCTGCCCCGGATCGCGCGTCGATGTTTCGTTGTGTCCAAGGGTTGTGTCTTTTGTGTGCGTACATGTATGCCGTGCCCCTCATGCTCCACACATGCCGAGCCCGTCAAGGTGGTTGCACGGGTCCCAGACCCGGGGTTGACCCGGGATGTGCCGACTTTGGACCGAGTGTGTGAGGCTGTTTTTGCTGAGTGTGAATGGGTGGTCGGTGTGAAAGATTTCCGCAGACCATGAGTCAGACCGCGCTCCCTTCCGCCTTCACCGTCGCGATTTGTAGGTGCTCGAGCTCCTTGGCATGGGCGACGATCTGTATGCGACGCTCGGCGTCGAGTCGTCGGCCTCAGAGGATGACATCCGCCGCGCGTACCGTCGGCTGTCAATGACCTACCACCCCGATCGGCGGCTCGACCCCGAGGAACAGCGCGCAGCCGCGCCGCTTTGGCTGCGCATCTCGTCTGCGTATGACGTGCTTGCAGACAGCCGCAAGCGCATGGTGTACGATGAGCTCGGGCCGGAGCACCTGCAGCAGGGCCTCGCCGTGCTGTCGGACAAGGTGATGACACCCGATGAATTGCACCGCGAGTGGCGCCGCACGAAAGCGCGTGCAGCTGAGAGCGAGCACTTTGGGCGGATGGGCATCACCGGCTCAATCGTGCTCTCGGCGAGCGTGCAGCGGCTGCTGCAGCCGGACGACGTACACATGCCGCTGTGGCGGCGCTGCGTGCCCGAGCTCTCCTCGGTCGCCATGGATCAAGAGATGACCATGCGCCTCGACCCGAAGAACTCGCTCACGCTCTCCAACCAGGCCGTGACCAAGCACGGGCTCGGCGGCTCGACGCTGCGCCTCGGCTTCAAGCGCATGCTCTCGCCGCGCTCGACTCTGCAGCTGAGCACCAGCCTGAGCCACGAGCCGTAAGCCGAGGGCCTCGCCGCCACGCGCCTTGGCCCTGCATGCAAGTGCTCACTACGGCGCCTTTTTCTCCCCACAGGTACGCCCTGGGCCTCGCGGCCACGCGCCGCCTCTCGGCGCACTCGTCGGGCGTCTGCTCCGTGCAGGTCGCTCCATCGGGGCTGTCTCAGCTGACCCTAGTGGCGACTCGGATGCTCACGAGGCGCGTACAGGGAGAGATTGCGCTCACGCTGCCCTCTCTGTCCTTCCTGGGTCTGCCTCCGTCTGATGAGTCCGGCCTCAAGATCCAGCTCCGGCGCGCACCGCAACGGCCGTTGCCGCCGGGTAAGGACAGCGGCGGCGCAGAGGGTGGAGATGAGGAGGCCGCTGGTGCTCGAGCTGGTGCAGGTGCTGGTGCTGGTGATGGTGATGGTTCTGATGGTGCTGATGGTGCAGGTGCAGCAGACAGGAGCGGCCAACGTGCGCCGTTGTGGGCGTCCGACGTGGACCGTACTGAAGGTGGCAGGCCGCTGTCGCAGCCAACAGACGCATTGACAGCGGCCGCTGCCACTGCCACCACTGGTGGCAACGGAATCAGTGGCAGCAGCGACAACGGCGACAGCGGCGACAGCGGCAGCGGCACTGCGACGACGACCTCACCTGTGAACGCACCTGTGAACGCACCTGCACCCTCAGCCCTCCTTGCGCTCTCCTCGTGGTCGGTGGTGGTGGCGGCGCAGACCGCGTGCGTGCAGCTGTACCGCGCCGGCGCCGCGCGCATGGCGCACGCGTGGGCGTGGCTGCACGCGCTGCCGCAACGGTTGCCGCAACGGCTGCATGTCCTACAGCAGCGTCTACGGAGCCGTTTGGGCCAAACGAATTTAGAGATGCTCCTCCAGCCGAGTGGGCCTCGACTGGGCACTGAGCTCGAGTGGCGTCACTCGGCGCAGTCGCGCTCGAAGCTCGCCGTGCGTGTCGGGATCGCGGCGTTCTCGGTCACCCTTAGCACTGAGCGTCGGCTCTCGCGAACCTCTGCTTCGGCGCTCGGTGCAGCGTTGCAGTGGTCGCAGCGCGGGCTGCTCCTTAAGCTCCGGATCTCGCGTCATTCGCACCGTCTGGTGGTGCCTCTGTACCTCGCCGCAACGCCGTCGCCCACCGACCTCCTCCTCGGCTGCGGTGTCCCATCGCTTCTGCTCGCCGTCGCCCGTCGCGGCATCGTGCGCCCGCTACGGCGTCGCGCAAAGGAGCACTCACTCCGACGAGGGCGCGAAGACGAGGCCGCCGCACGCGAGGCGGCAGCGGCGGCGCGTCGCGCGGCGTTTGCAGAGGCGCGGCTGCTGACGCGCGAGGCAGCCTCGCGCGCCCGTGAAGAGGCCCTTAGGGGCGGTCTCGTCATCCTCGGGGCCGTTTATGGTGACGTGGAGGCGGCACTGCAGGCGGCAGAGACCACTGGCGTGGGCCGTTACACCCCCTCTGGCACCGCCTCCACAGCCGCTGGCGGCGGCGGCACCCGCTCTGAGCACGAGTCTGACGAAGCCGCCAATGGAGGCGCCGCCGCGGCTGAGGAAGGGGAGGACGGATGGCTCGCGGACAGTCTTGGTCGGCGGTGGCTCGATGTAAGAGTGCCTCTGCAGTTTGCTGTGAGCGAGGGCGTGCTGCGCTTGCCGCCGATGAGTAAGGCCACCTTGCGCGGCTTCAGCGCGCCGCCCGCAGCAGACGACCATGCAGACGGCGATGTCCCGCCACGCAGAGAGGCAGCAACGGCTGCGTCGGGCTGCCAGCTCTGGATTCGCTACCAAATCGGCGCCGAGATCCGGACGCGCCGCGTCGAGGATGGGGAGGCGCTCCAGCTCGGTCCCGCGTGAACGTCTGAGCGCGATATCGTGGACCTGGATGCGGTCAGGGCAAGCCGGTTCGGGCTTCGCCTTCGGGCTCGGTATGACCGGTCTAGACAAGTGTTCAGAAAAGCATACCCGTTTACTTGGATCTTCGCTTAGAACCGGTGACGCGGCTACATGGATACAGTCACAGGAGCGCAGAGGATGACGATAGAGACGAAGGGAGGAAACGCAATCACACCACTCGAATCTCGAAACTGCCGTCCGGGTCGGCGGGGAAGAGCAAGAGGGGCGTCCGTGTCCCCTAGACTAAGACACCCGCTCGGCGCGGAACACGGGAGACAGTCCGTTCTAGCGCGCCTGGCCGGTTGTTTGGCCGTGCGTGATCACATGTCCGCATGATCGGATCGTAAGAGAGCGCCGTCCCGGGCGGCGTTCAATGTCCGCCACCAAGTGGTGGAAAAAATCAACAGCTCACATCCTTGACTTGACTTGCCTTGACTGCAAGCCTCGAGCGCATCTGGGCTAGCGGCCGCCTTTCTTCATCGCCTTTCCTTTCTGATCAGCAGTACCACCCGCCGAGTAGAGGCGTGTGAAAATGTAAGTTGGCCACTCCTCGAGGGGCACGGCATTGCGCACGACCTCGTCGAAGACGTCCTGGGCGCCAACATTGGCCATCTGCCCTTGCTGGGACAGCGCCGTCTTGATGAGCAGCAGTGAGGAGAGAAAGTAGAGGTAGTGCACGCGCGAGGTGGCTGGCTCCCCAGTGTCGCCCTGCAAAGACGAGAGAGCTAGCAGCGCAGCGCCAGTGATGGTGGTCCCAGGCTGGCTGGCTCCATTGCGGATCTGCGCGTGGAGATCACGGAGCTGTTGCTGCAAGCTGGCCACGCGTTCCCGATCGCGAGCCATGCGCACTTCGGCGGAGACGAGGGTATCGCGATAGTTGCTGAGCGCCTCAGTCGCGACCTTGAAGTCGTCCTGCATGAGCGCGTGGCGCTCTTGCAAGTTGTCCAGCTGCTGCGTCGCAAGGCGCTTCGCCCGGTGAGCCGCGGCCGCCTCGACGCGCAGGGCCGACGCCTGCTCATCCACAGTCGAGAGCGAGCGCAACGTTTCGGCGAGCTTGCGATTGAGAGTGTCGAGCAGATCGTCTTTGTGGCACATCGCGTCGTGAGCGCGCTTCAGGCGGTCGCTGACTTCGGCCATGAACTTATTCGCATGCTCTTCGTGATTCATCGCATGTTCAAGTTGCAGCTGCAGGGCGACGTCCTTCACGTCCAGCTGGAGTTGCGTGCCTCGTACCTCCTCCTCAATCATGGCCAGCTGCACCTGCAGCTCCATCCTCGCCACCTCCAGCCGTGCGTTCGACGCCGCCAGCTGCTGGTCACGCTCATCGAGCAGCCCTTGAACCTCCATCAGCGAGGCGCGCAGCACAGTCTCATCCGAGCCGTGCGACTCCCTCTCCGCCCGTGCCTGCGTCACATCTGCCAGCAAGAGCATGTTCTTCTCACGCTCCTGCTGAAGCTCCTCTTCGAACTTGGCCAGCCGGCTCGTCAGCCGCGCGAGGCCCGAGTCGAACATCTCCGAGTCTTCGGCCGCCAGGGTCGCCTTCGTCCTCAAGAGGCTCATCCGAGCCTCACGAGACTCGCCGCGCAACTCCGCACCCTGTAGCTCAGTGAGCAGCTTGCGCATCTGCTCGTCGCGCTGGCCGAGGCGCAGCTCGAGGCTCGTATTGCGCTCGCGCTCCGTCGCGAGATGACGCGAGAGCTCGAGCACCGTCGACTGCGCACGCTCGTACTCCGCTCGAACCCGCTTGACGACCGCCGCCTCGCGGGTGCGCCGGGTGTGCTCAACCTGCACTTTCTCTTCCACGGAGCGGAGACGCTCGTCCTTGAGCGTGTTCTCGAGCGTCAGCAGCATCGACGTCTCCTGTAGTATCCTCAGCTGCTCGCCGCGGGCGATGACTTCCTGTCCGCGCCCTTCGAGGCGCATCTGCAGGCGCGCGACCGTCTCGTTCGCAGTCTCGCGTTCAAAGGCAGCGAGCTTGGCGCTCACCAGCGCGGCCTCGAGCTGCTCGTTTGCGGCCACGAGCTTGCCGTCCACGAGTGCTCTGGCGTGTCCCTCGACGCGCCGCTTCTCCTCTCGAAGTGCAAGGAGCTCCTTGGACCTGCGATGGAGCTCGTCCTGCAAGAGCTTGACACTCGCGTCACGATGCTCGACCGAGAGCGCCGAGAGCTTCAGCTCCGCCTTGTGCGCGTCTAGCTCGGTCTGCTTGGCCGCCAGCTGCACCTGCGACAGCGACTCAAGCTCAGCGCGCAGCTTGATGATCGTCGCCTCCGCCTCCGCCGCCTCTGCCTTCGCTGTCTCCGACTCCCTCTTGTGAAGTCCCTCTCGCTCCTCTGCGCTGCGGCGCAACTCTCGTGCGACGTGCTGATCCTTGCGCAGCTCACGCACCTCGTCCGCCGCGGTCTGCAGCTGCTGCCTCAGCTCCTCGACCTCGAGGCGCGCCTTGTCGAGCGCCTCATACGCTGCCTGCTTCGCCTTCCGGTGGCTCTCTCGCTGCTCCCAAGCCTGAGCGACCCTTTGGCTTTCAAGGGCGAGGGCCTCGCGCAGCTGTGAGTGCATCTCGTCGCGCAACGACTCCTTGAGTTGCAGCGCCTGCCGCTCGCGCTCGTCGAGCGCGCGCTGCTCCTGCAGCATCCCCGCCACATCGTCCGCCGCGCGCGCTTCTTGGGCCGTCGCCTGCAGCCGCGCCCGCATCGCCCCGAGCTCGCGCGACAGTCGATGCACCTCAAGCATACGCGTCCGAGCCTCGCCATCGAGCGCAGCCGCGCGCCGGTCCGCCTGGGCCACCTGGTCGAGCAGCTGCCGGCGCTCCTTGTGCGCCGTCTCGAGCGCCTCCTCAGCCGCCCGAAGCCCGCCTCGCATTCGTTCGGCCTCGGAGCGCTCCTGGGTCAACTGCCGCGCCGCACGCTCGCTCACCTTTTGGAGCTCGGCCTCGAGCTCGGCCACCTGACCGCGTAACGTCGCCAAGAGCGCCCGCTCCTCGCCACCGTCGCCGTCGCCGTCGCCGTCGCCCGTCCCGTCAACAACCAACGAGCGCGCTTTGGCCGCTTGGGCCGCTTGGGCGAGCGCCTGGGCCGCGGCCCTATTTGAGGTACCGATCTCGCGCCGAGCGGCCTGAAGCGACTCGCGAAACACGTGGACCTCACGCCGCGCCGCTTCGAGCTGCTCCTCGCGCCGCGTGAGCCAGCGCTCCTGCTCGCGCACGCGCTCGCGGCTGAGCGCTAGAGCCGTCCGCTCGGCTTGGTGCTGCGCCTCCTGCGCCTCGAGCTGCGATCGCAACGAGGCCAGCTGCATTTCGAGGCGCTCGTGCGTCTGCATGGCCGCAGAGCCGGCCCTTTCGTGCGCCGACTCGTCACGTGCTCGAGCCGCTTTTGTGTGGCTCTTGTCCAGTGCGGTACGAAGCGCCACGAGCTCCTGGTCTCGCGACTCCATGCCTGCCTCCAAGGCACGCACACGGTTTTGCAGAACCTCTTCCCAAGCCATCGGCGTCTGCCCGGAAAGGCCGAAGATCGCGGCCTCGGCGGAGGCTGCTGCTTGTGCTCCCACGAGCTCCTCCTTGGTCAGCAGGCCCGCGGCGGCGAGGCGCCGACGGTACGCTGCCAGCTCCGTGCAGAGTGCCGCACGCTCTTCGAGAGCTGAGTCGACCTGCTGGCGCAAAGCCGACGTAATCACGCGCTCCAGTCGCAAATCCTCGCCAACGCCCAGCAGCGCTTCGTGCTGTTCAAGGACCAGCGAGTCGCCCGAGGCCTCTCTCAGGGCATCGGCTTCGCGGCGCCGCTCCTCAAGCTCATCGTGTGTGCGTAACTTCTCCTCCAGCGCGCGAATGCGTGCCTCGTCGGCGGCAGCCTGCCGTTGTAGAGATGCTGCCTGTAGCCGGTGCTCCTGCTCGAGCGCGCTGACATACGCCAGACCCCGCTCCAAGACCTCGTACTCGCTCATATTGCGGGCGGCTCAACGCCTGCACTCAAACGCCCACACACGGCCGATGATTTGGGCTCACACAGCCAAAAGTATTGCCAAACTTTTTGTCAAGTTACACCGAAGAGGTCAAACACACGGTGGCGATCCTCTGGTCGCCATACACTTCGTGACTTACCTCTCATACACATCACATACACTGCCGCACACTGCGGGGCCAAACAGACCGCTCGCCCTCGCGGCAAACTGTCTGCATGTCTAAGGTAGTGTCTTCACACCTCAAACGGCTTGGCGAACCGCCCTCCTAACTGCTTGCCCAACTGTCCGCCCTCGCGCATACTGACTGCATGCCAAAGTGTCTGCTCGCACCCCAAACGGCTTGGCGAACCGCCCTCCTAACTGCTTGCCCAACTGTCCGCCCTCGCGCAAACTGTCTGCATGCCAAAGTGTCTGCTCGCACCCCAAACGGCTTGGCGAACCGCCCTCCTAACTGCTTGCCCAACTGTCCGCCTTCGCGGCAAACTGTCCAGTCTGCATGCCAAAGTGTCTGCTCACACCCCAAACGGCTTGGCGAACCGCCCTCCTAACTGCCTGCCCAACTGTCCGCCTTTGCGGCAAACTCCGTCTGCATGCCAAAGTGTCTGCTCGCACCCCAAACGGCTTGGCAACTCCCAGCCCAACTGCTTGCACGCGGCCAAACTGTTTGTGGCAACTGCAAAGAGAAAGAAGCACTCAGAGAGGCGATTAAAGACGAAATCTGTGGGAGGCAATCAGAGACAATCAGGGAGGAACTCAGCCTTGCAATCGGCCCAAGGCAATCGAGGTGATCAATGAGGGGATACAGAGATGGAAGTTGTCGAGGAGGTCGAGGTCACAAGGAGATTGAGGTGATCAAGGAGGTTGAGGTGATAAGGAGGTGGAGGAGGTGAGGGCGGTTGTGAGGGCGTAGTGGTGAGGGGGGTGGGGGCGAGGGTGGAGGCTG
This sequence comes from Chrysochromulina tobinii, assembly GCA_001275005.1. NCBI lineage: Eukaryota > Haptophyta > Prymnesiales > Chrysochromulinaceae > Chrysochromulina > Chrysochromulina tobinii. Next base: position 2,865 of record JWZX01003262.1, on the reverse strand, counting down.
GGCGGAGGTGAGGGTGGCGGGGTGGCAACAGAGGGGCAGTCGGAGCGGCAGTTGGAGGGGTATTCGGAGGTGGGAGGAGTATTCGGAGGGGCAGTCGGAGGGGTAGTCAGAGGGGCAATCAGAGGGGACAGGGGTACTCGAAGGGCAGATGGAGCTCGAGGTCACAAGGAGATTGAGGTGATCAAGGAGGTTGAGGTGATAAGGAGGTGGAGGTGGAGGTGATTAAGGAGGCTGAGGAGTTGAGGGTGGATGTGAGGCGGGGCATTCAGGGGGCGAACGGAGGCGCATTCGAAAAGGGGCATTCCGAAGGATATTCGAGAGGAGATGTAGATGGGGGGGTGATGGCCGAAGCGTGCGAAGCAGGGCGTGAGCCTAAGATTAGAGCCGACAAAGTCGCAGCACACGAGAGGAGGTACGTAAGGTGGAGCCCACGGAGACTAGCGGCGTCCGGACCGACGAGCGCCCCGCCCCCAGGCCCATTATTCGCCACAGGACACCGACGGATCGGTGCTGGCAGAAGGCGAGGGGCGGTTGGAAGCGCCCGCCGGGGCCGGACGAGACGCGCTACCTCATGGTCGCCCGACCTGAGGCAATCATGAGAATGGGGGCAAGCGAGTGAGATGATGAGGGCAACGAGGGCGCTGCGCACCCAGCTGCGAATCGCACACGTTCGAGATCAATCTCCGTGGCCTGCATCCCACACCCAAGGTGCCGAAGTCGAGGGTGGAAGCAACGCCGAGGCGGTGGAAGCAACAGCGGGGTCGAAAGCGGAAGGGGGAGGGGTTACGGCGGCGATGGTGGCGAGCCTCAGCGCTCGAGAAGAAACCTTGTGAATTGTCCTTCTGCAGCCAAGATCTGACGTTGATGAAGTTTTGTTAAGCGGACCTCATGAGCGGGTAGGACCATTCGGACAAAAGCCGACGACGTTGACGAATGCAATTGGCTTGAAAGTATGCTGACGATACCGGGGTAACCCACAGCCGAGTTCAGGTGTACCTTGAGAATCTGTAAATTGATAAACGTTGTGTCGTTGAGCATGAAAATGTGTTGGACTTGAGCCACACAATTGCGCCATGGAGAGGGTTTGCTGGAGCCTGCGGGTACACGAAGCAGGACCCAGGACATCGTCATAATTCTGAATGGGTGCGCATAGTGCGACTTCAACCACGTTATTGTGGTGGCTGAGGCTCTCGCAGCCGGTTCCAGACGAGCCCGTGCAGAATCCACAAATGGGTACACGCCTTGGCATAAAGGTTCCACAGAAGATACGCATAGTTTTGTCCTCTCGCATAAGTAGACAAGGCCGTTGTAAAGCTCATGCGAACGGCGGAGATCGACTCTAGTTGCCATGCTGTGCATGACATTTACAAAGTTGCTCAGTTCGCCTGCATGAACATAGACACCATTTTCAGTCTCCATCATCAAGCACCACCAGTTGGTTGGTGGTCCAAATCTGAGGATGTCGAGGGGGATGTGTTGAACGAAGTGGAACTTTGGAATCCATAGGTCGTAATAGTCTGGAATGCTCAAGAATAGCGTATGGTGACGATAAATGTATATGTCCAGACGTCTGACGTCATCCAAACTGAACTCCTTTGACAGAGCCAACAGAAACCATGTGACGTGGAGCGTCCACGATGTCCAGATGTCACATTCCAGCTCCTCTCGAGGAACAAAGTCACCCAATATAGAAATGGAATGGATCACGAAGACCAGGAGCTGATGAGCCGTCATGTCGAGATTGGCATCAGGAGTCGGCAACCCAGAATCGTTTCCACGGAGAGATTTTTCTCCTATAAGAGGCATATGTACGCCTTCGGGCCATGAATAGGTAAGAATCACCTCGTTTAGGAGATTGCAAGTCAGCCATCCATATGCATTCATGCGGTTTAGTAAACCGCATAACTCCACCTCCAGAGTACCATGGCATAGTGTGTCGTGCATAAGGTCGCGAGGGCTGAAGGAGTCACACCAAAAGGGTACCAAAAAGCAAGAATCAAAGTGATTGTATCCTTTCACCTGCATGAACATTTTTTGTGCCTCAAAGGACTCGAGCTGATCGCATTGCTGCCGATGATGGTCGCGTAAAGCACCTAGCAATAGGGAAACGAGTCGGTCAGAGCTGTGCAGGCTGTTGGCGTGTGCGGGCAGGTGGCAAGCGCATGCGGGAGGCTGATTGTGCGGGCGGCGCGAGAGGCAAGCGTGTAAGGATGTGCAGGTCAGGTGAAGAGCAGTCAACGTGTGAGGGTCGGTGATGATTGATCATGGTGAAGAAGGAGGCGTAGGGATGGGATGCTTTTACTCGTGCGCAACTCCCAGACCTGAAGGTACCCCATTCGGCTCAGGTCAAGGCCTGTCGTCATATCGTAGTCTGAGCACCTTCCATCGCTCCTCCAGGGGAGATATGAATTCGGCCGGCGCATCGGCTCATGCTCCGGGTCCTCGATGGCTCGCTGCGAGTGCAAAGTGTGCGAAGCGAAGCGTGAGCGAGCGGAGCGTGCGGATGGTGCGGATGGTGAGGGTGATGGGTGGTGAGGGTGATGAGCGGCGCAGAGCTTGTATACGGGCGCAGAGCTGGTATGGTACGGGCGGGCGTAGAGCGTGTGCGGGCATGAGGATAAGAGGTAGGCCTCGCCGGTACCTGTGTAGGGAGGAGAGGGCGCTGTGGTGAGCACTTGCATGCTGCCGCCAAGAGGTAGGGATGAGGGAGGCGGCGGCGTTGGTGGTGGCGACGGCGGCGGAGGTGAAGGGGGCGGCGAGGGCGGTGGTGGTGAGGGCGGTGGGTTCGGAGGTGGCGGCGATGGTGGCGGGCTCGGAGGTGGCGGCAAGGGAGGCGGAGAGGGAGGGGGTGGGGATGGCGGCGGA
>JWZX01003261.1:0-25458 GCA_001275005.1 Chrysochromulina tobinii | reverse complement strand
TGCCTCCCCGCTCCTGGTCTCCCCGCCCCTTGCCTCCCCGCCCCTTGCCTCCCCGCCTCTGGCCTCCCACCGCCCCGCCGTCTTTGCTCGTCGCGCCTCGCTCATCAAGCCTCCCTCACCCCTCTCATCGCTCATCTCTCAGGGCGCGGTGGACAAGAAGGAGTTCCGAAGGGCGATGCGCGCGCTCGGGCTGCAGGCGCCGTCGGAACAGGTCGACGCCATCTTCGACGAGTTCGACAACGACGGCGGCGGCTTGATCGAGTTTCGCGAGCTCCACCGCTGCCTGCGCCAGGGCTCGTCGATCGCCGTCACGCGCAAGCTGGTCCAAACTGAGGCGGCTGCCGAGGGTAGGGGCGAGGAAGGCGAGGTGCCCAGGGCTGGCACGAAACCGACGTCGCCGGGTCGTAAGCCGCGGCCCGCGTCGGCTGTGGCGCGCATGGGCAAGGGCGGTGGTGGCGGCGGCTCGGCTGAGGACGTGGACGTGCCGACGGGTGCCGCACGTCCACGCATGGGTCACATGTCTTCGTCGCTCGCCGAGCCTGATGACGTGGCGAATGAGACTGAGGAGGAACACTCGAAGGAGATCGATGCGGCCGGCGGCGGCGGCGACGGCGACGGCGGCGGCGGCGGCGGCGGCGGCGGCGACGGAGGCGACGGAGGCGACGGAGGCGACGGAGGCGACGGAGGCGACGGAGGCGACGGAGGCCCGATGGACCTTGGCGACTTTATCAAGGTCTCGCTGCGCGACGCGCTAGACCGCTCCTCGACGCGCGTCATCGACCTGTTCAAGGCGTGGGACGAGGACGAGTCCGGCTTCATCGACGCCAAGGAGTTTGGGCGTGCGATCAAAGCCCTCGGGTTCGAGGCGAGCAAGGAGGAGATCGCGGCCGTCTTTAAGTCGATGGACGCGGACGGCTCCGGCCAACTCGAGTACAAGGAGCTCAACAAGAAGTTGCGAAAGTCGATGGAGCTGGATGCTTCGATGTATGCGGGCGCGGCTGGCCACATCGAGACCCGCGCCGAGATGATCGCCAAAGGGAAGGAGAAGCGGAAGTCGCACCGCCTGGGCAAAAAGGGTGCGGCGCTGTCGATGTCGGTGCAGCTGAACCCGACGTCGGACAAGACGGTCGCGGAGCAGCTCAAGGACATCCTCAACGAGAACTCTGTGCGCGTCAGCGACCTCTTTCGAGATTGGGACGACGACCAAAACGGCTTCGTCGACAAGAAGGAATTCCGGCGTGCCATCTTTGCCCTCGGGTACAAGGCAGACGCCGCAGACGTCAACGCCGTCTTCGACGACCTCGATAAGGATAAGAGTGGTCAGATCGATTATCAGGAGCTCAACAAGGTGCTCCGGCGCGGCGGCGACATGGAGCTCGATCCGTCCTTGTACGCGGGCGCGGCGGGCAAGATCGAGACGCGTGCCGAAATGTTGGAACGGGCGAAAGAAAAGGCGGCGAGCAAGGTCCACCACGGCAAGAAAGGCGGTGGGCTGATGGCGTCGCTGGGGGCTAACATCGCGAATTCTCCCAAAAAGTAGCGGCCTCGCTTGCTCGTCAGTCGAGGAAAGATCCTGGAGCCAGATGAATCTACGTCGGGGCCACAGTTTGGGCATCGGGGATCTGGAGTCGCGCCATCGCACTTGGTGCAAGATGCGCGGCCGCGATCCCGGGTGCGTGTGCCAATGCTGTCGAAAAGCAAGGGGAACCGATGTGGCATGTGTGCTCTGTGTACTGTGAATATACTGTGAAGTGGCCGTGCGCCTGCGGTGTTAGGAAGCGGTCGGAGCTTCATCGGAATTCCTAGGCAGCGAGGTTTGCCCGCGGAAGCCTAAAGGCTTAGGCTACCCCGCATTGTAGTGCGCCGGCGCGCGCGAACGAAACGCCGAGCTGCGAGCCGCTCCCGGAGAGTGGGCTGGAGCGTAACTCGAACTCCAATTCGCCGATTCGCGATTGCGGATTGGCTGAAAGCTGTGCAGCCGGTCCGCCATTGCGGTCCGCGGTCGAGCTCGAGCGTCGAGGCAGCCAGGAGCCACCGTGACGCCACGGCGGCGGCCAATGCGGACGCCCGCGCGGCAAGCGCCGGTATGCTGCTCGGCGACCGCGAGGCTGAGGCGCGGGGCCGAGGCGGCGGGGCCGACAGACGCGTCCACGCGAGACGGGCGCTCGCCGTCTCAACTGGAGCGCGCGCGCGGGGGGGGGGCGAATTGACAGAGGCTCGGGCAAGCCCCTTGGCTCGGGGTCGGCGAGTCAAATACTAGCCTTGTAGGTTGGTTTCCCGCTTTCATGCGGCGCGGGATGTTGTTCCGTTTTATACATAAAACGCGAATGCATGCAACCTTGAAGGTGCTCTACTGAAAATGGCTGACGGGTAAACGGTGACGCGAAGAAATCTCGTAGATGCTGGTGGAGATCAAAATAGATCATGCCTGCCCTCAGAGACAGAGACAGACATGGCTCCGCAGATGCAGAAGGAGACGGAGACGGAGGCTCGGGCTCGGACGACGCGAGAACGACGCGACGGAGATCATGGTTCATGCTGAGCGGATATGAACGCAATGCACAAGCGTTTAAAGCGTATGCCTACGAGACCGACGAGACCGGCCAGACCGTCCCAGCAGCCGCCTGTCGCGCTGGGAAAGCCTCGCGCACGGCAGCTCTGATGGACTTGCGCTTACCAAGCCTCCCCAAGCTAGGGCGATCCAAGGAAGGCAATCACTCGGGTTTGGAAATGGTGGCCGCATCTGAACGCGGACAAAGCAAGAAAGGTGTTCCTGCATCTGAGACTGCTCCGGCCGACGACGACGACGACGACTTCGACGTGGACTGTTTGGTCGACATTGAGGTGCAGCGCCGTGGCGGACATCAGTTGCTCACCGATGAGGGCGAAGTAGCGGCGGGCGGGCCTGATGGCTGCGACCTCGAGGACGTCGAGGTCGATCCGTTGCACCCCAGCCAGTTGCAGTGCCGCAGTGCCGGGCTCGGTCTAGGTTATGAGGCAGCAAACAGGAGCACGAGCAAGTTCTCTAGGAAGCAGCACAGAAAGCAGCACAAGCGAGAGCAAGCGAGACGAGAGCGAAGGGAAACGCACTTTGAGCAGTGCTTACGATCTAGGCCCACGATCAAGTCTGGGGTCATCTGCTTGTTGACGAGCTTATTGTCCACTGCAGGGATACTCACCACCCTAGCAGGCTCGCGGCAAGGTGCTGGAGCTCATGATGGGTTTGAGACGAGCTCAGGACAGTTCTTCGCCATGCGTCTTCTTGGAAGGCTGCCGCCGCCGGAGCAGCCGATGCCTCTGCCGCCACCACCGTCATTGCCGCCACCGTCGCCACCACCACCGCCATCTACGCCACCGCCACCGCCGCCACATCCGAGTCCACCACCCTTGCCCAGCCCACCGACGCCCCCGTCTTCACCCCCGTCTCCCGCTCCATTTACGCCTCCGCAACCACCCGCACCGTCCCCACCACTCACACCGCCGCCACCGCGCCCACCACTGCCGCCGTTCCCACCGCTCAAGATAGCCGTGCCACACTACCTGCCCAATAGCCCCTTCTGCGCACAACATTGGGCAGGGAGCGGTGCATGTGCCGGTAAGTGTGCGCCGACTTCTTCGAAGCCAGTCATCCTGTATGTCCACATTGTCAAGACGGGTGGCAGCTCCGTCGAGTGCGCCACCGAAAGGCAACCTGATTCTTTTGGCTCGGTCACATGGATCAACATGGGGCACTCTGATCTGTGGGCATTGAATAGCTGCAGAGCAACTTGCACCCTAGGCGCGCGTGCTCCCAAGGTTGTGGTGAGCATCAGGGAGCCTTACAGCTACTGGCAGAGCCTGTTCAGCTACGCTTGGGTCTGGTGCTGCACTTGCGACCAGCATAGCACATGGACCAACACATGCGTCGATCGCAGCGTCGACTTCGTGACCTTCATGCGACGAGCAAACACGCAGCGAAATACTTACCGTGCGCAGAGCATGGAAATCGCAAAAGCATGCGGCCACCCGTGCAGCAATGTCGACTTCTTCTTGCACACTGAGCGCATGCAGGATGATTGGCTGGCCATGCTCACCTCGCTTGGCATTCCGCGCGTTGGCCTTCCCAGGGCCAATCCAACAGTGTCGAAGGACACACCGCCGCCGACTGTGTTCACGCAAGAGATTCTCGACATTATACACGACGTTGACGCCAATATGTTCCGCGAGTTTGGCTATCCCAAGCGAACAGATGCGCCTTTCACTCTGGGTCGGCCGCAGCACACGCTCGCGAACGCCGGCAGCAACTGCTGGGTCGGATGCGGCAGAGGCGGCGCGTGCCCGGGCTTTTGCGGGGACCTAGGGGCCTGCTGTCAAAGGGGCAAGGAGCTGGACGACTCGGCCTGCGGCTTCGGCTCCGCCGGCTGCACCAATTTTTACTGCTGCACGGCCATCTCAACGACCACCAGACCGGCCATAATTGGATGATCATGACAGCAACTTGGTTGAGTGCCCTATAAGTGCCCTATGAGTGCGTGGGACATGCTGGGTGAATGCTGGGTGGGGATATCAGTATAGTAAATATCTCGGGGCACGGGGGGTATGAGTCGGTCCCGAGCATGGTCCCGAGCCTCTGAGCCACCAACCCACCATGGTTGCGTCGGTCTCTCACTGCAGGAGGGGGTCCGTGTCTACGACACGCCCAGAGCGTACTGTGAACACGGCCAGTGGGCGGTGGCACGGAACCACGGATCCGGGTTCTGAGGGGAGACTGAGGTCGGTGATTCAGATTCTGATTGCAGCTCCTCACCAGCACGACACCAGGTCTGCAGCGTCATCTCTCCGCCCATCCCTCACGTATCCCTCACCGGAGCGGCGGGTAAGGGGGCTGGACATCAGCCCCGTATTTGCGTCGTTCACGCGCCCGTACTTTTACGGGCAGTAACAGTGCCGAAGCAACGGTTGTCGCGTCTGTTGTGTTAACGTTCACGCATACTCTCTGATTACATCACATAAAAAGATGAAATCTTCCATGAAAATGTGTTTGCCGACAGCATGGTTGGTGCCGCTCCTCATCGCGTCGCCTGCTATGGCCTTACAGGCGTGGATTCGACCAGCCGCGAGTCGTGCACGCGTCGTCTCTTCGCCCATCATGTTCGAACCCGTCACAACCGCTGCAGTGGCTTTCGCCGCCGGTCTCGTAGGGCCATCATTCGTCGCAGCATCCAAGGACGCGGAGCTCAAGGAGGTGAAGGCTCAGCTCTCTCAGAAAGAGCTGGAGCTGAAAAAAGTCCGCGAGGCGTTCGGGATCGCCCTGGTGCAGCTGGAGATTTCTGCGAATACGACGGAGCTTGCGCTCACAGAGCTGCTCGACCTGACGGTCCGGGAGCAGAAGAAGCGCAAGGGCGAGATCACTCAGATCCAAGAGCAGTATGAGGAGCAGATCCGTGGCCTCCAAGAGCTGCTTGGCGACTACAATGACCGCATGGAGTTTCAACAGAACAGTATCAAGCGCAATGCGCAGATCACCGACAGCGCTCGCGCAGAGTCGGCAGCATACATGGAGCGCGCCAATCTGCTGTACGAAAAGTACGTGGCGGCGTCGGCGATGATAGAGAAGCTGGAGGCGGAGCTCAAGTCGAACCCGGTCGCCGCCTTCTTCAAATCCCTCTCAGGGGGCAAGTGAGCATGCCGCATACAGGGACGCATGCCATGGACAGTACCATGAGGGACGCGATGCTCACGACCGAGTATACGGACCTGTACTACGTCGACCAGAGCTCGCCAACGGCAGAGCGCGCGCACAACGGGAATTCGAAAGTACATCCAAGACACCATGGTCTCGCATCGGACAGTGACGTGAGCGTGTGCCCACGATGACGCGTCCGATACGGACCGGACCGAAGTGCCAAGACCGGACCGGCACCTCTGAACACTGTTCACGCGTACGGTCGTAACAAGAAACAACCGCTTCCCGTGTAATTTCACCGTTCTCGCCGCTCGGCACTAGGGTCCCTAACGCGGCTTAACACGCATTACGGTTTTCATCGGTGTTCCGGCGTTTACGTGGTCGGGGGGGCGGCGTAAACGTAGAAACCTGCGCGTTTACTCCACTGAGACGTCGGGGGTGCGTGCGTAATCAGTGGTGAGTGGAGTCTGGCTGCCTCGCTGCGTCCGGCAGTCCGGCACCACGCCCACCCGCCCCGCCCCGCGCGCGCGGGCGCACACAACGCTCGCATGAACGCGCCAACCTCGAGGCCAACCTGCGTGCGCTGACCCGACGCTGCGTACTCGCCGGGAGCCGACGAACGTCATGCCGAGTCCCGACTCCATGCCCGACTTGACTTGACTTGCCCGACTATAACGAGTACCGCGTACGTAATCGTGTTGCACGGCGCTGTAACGCGCCCATCACGGCGCTGTTACGCGTCCCATGGGGTGGGGGTAGTGCAGTCAGGTCGAGCAGTCGGGTTTCCAGCCACGCCGGAGCTTTTAACGTTTCAAATGCAATACCCAGCGAGTGCTGCTCATGGCATCAGATCGTCACCGTCGGGGCCCACCACACCTTTGGTCAGCAGGAAGCACCCGTAAGGCCGCCGCTCTCCACTGCACTGGACGATGCAATACGCGTCCTTGGCCATCTCATAGAAGTCGAAGCGCTCGATGGCCTGCACTCCAATCTTAGTCCAGCCTCCAAGGGCAGCAATGACCTTCTCGTGCACCTCGACACCCAACGGAGGCAGCGTACTGCCCAGTGACGGGACCATCTTCCCAACTGGGGCCTCGACAAAGCGATCCAGAGGTAGCACGCTGCCAATGGCCGTGATGCCCTCTACGCAATCTGCGCCCGCCAGCACGATCGGTTCGTCCATCACACATCCGATCGCCGTAGAGGCTGCGGGGAAGTTTGCGTCCACGACAGCGATGACGTCCCCGTGGCCAGCGGAGCGAAGAGCATACAGCAGTTCGGCAGTGAGAAGCGGGTCGATGCCTTTGAGAATGCCCGCGACGGGAGTGGGGCAGCGCAGATGGGACCTCACGCGGGTGGCAGATGGGACACGAGAAACAGCAAATGCCGATGCGCTGTCCAGCAGATTCAGGACGACGAAGGCCACCTTCATCATCTTTTGTTTCCGAACGTAATCACGTCATCACAGCATAGAATTCAACATGACGCGCCTTCGACGCAAAAGGGTCTCCTCTGAAAGTAAAAGCGTGACTCGAATCTGCTCGAAGTGGCGCGGTGGCGGGCGCGACGCACGCGCCGCCGCGTGTTGCCCGCATTTGTGGTTATGGCGGGACGCGGGAGCGGCGTCCTCGTGGGGAGCGCGTTGAGGGGGACGCACGCAGACCTAAGGACGTAAGGAGAACGACCCGCAGTTCGACTGACAGGGTGGCATAGGATTACGCCCGCGAAGGCGGAATCATGGTTTGTCAATCGATGGAGTATGGGAGGCGAGGCGCCGCTTGGGAGGCAGCGCATGAGCATTTGCTGAGCTGCGCGCAGCGAGTGCGACGCGCCCACACGCCGCAGCAGCGACCGGCGCTGCTGCGCCAGCAGTGTGCACAGCTGCGTGCAGCTGACGGCTACGACGGCAGCTCTTCCGTAGCCGACACGAGTGTAGCGCCCCCAGACTTGGTCAACCTTTTGCAAGAGCTGAGCGCGGCCGAGCGTCGGCTCTCCCTGCTATTCGGCTTTTTGGAGCGCTGTGGCGCCCTGCAGATGTGCTTGGAAAGCGACCGGAGAGAACGGGTGACGACCGCGCTCCTCCAGAATGCGCAGCAAAGGCTCACGACCCTCATCAGCATGCGCGTGAGGCAGTGCCTCGCTGTGGTCGACGGCATCGATATGCAGCTGAGCCATTCGTACCTGAGCTCGGCGCTCTCAGGCCAGACTTACGAGAGCGGGCTGATGCTCGCTCGCCGACAGCAGGCATGCGCTGCCCTAGGCGAGCTCTCATCGCTCCTGCGGAACGCTTGTGCACCGCTCGCCGCCGAGTCCGCGGCGCTGGCCGAGCGAGCGGCCTGGCGTGCCGGCACGTCTGCGCCGTCGGCCATAAGCCATGATGGCGTGCACCGGCTGCATCCGGTCTTGGCCGCTCTCGCGACGCTCCGTGAGACGCAAGAGGCTCTACGAGCGACTCGCGCAGCTCGCGCAGCACACGCACAGGCGGGCGACGGCGCTGCAGGGGCCTCCTCCAAGCCACAACTGCTGCAGCCATCGCACGTGGTCGTGCCGGATCTCTCTTCGCTGCCATGCATGCAGGACCGCCCCGACTCGTCGGAGACGGCTCGTGCGTTCTGGCCGCTATCGGGCGCCGCGCTGCAGTGGAGCCCCACAGGGGAGACCCAAGCCGCCTTTGGGTTTGGGTTCGGTCATTAGTGACATCCGGTTCGGGTGATAGGTTAAAGTGGGAGTGGAAGACCCCATACCCCAGGCTCCCAGGGGCTCTCCCGGAGAGTGATCCATCGTAGAAGGACTCTGATTTCAAGGTTGAAGGTACTTAAGAAGGTACACGTTTGTCATGACGGTTTGTGTTTCATCTTTCAACCCGCCCGCCCGGCGACGCCGACGGCAGACGACGTCGACGCACGACTCGCTCTCGTCCACGCTCGCGTCGCCATACGCTTACCACATTGCACACATACGCGCCAACGAGAACATGTCTGATGTCAATCTTCAATCCAGAAGAGCCGGGATGCCTTGACGAGAAAAAAAGTCTAACGCAGACTAACCGGGCCGGCCGACCCGCCGACGGCCGCCTCCGCCGCCGCGCGTCGGCACGGCACCAGCGAAACGGCAGCGACCCCCGAAAGTCGTAACGCATTACCGTTAGCCGAAACTCCTCCGGAAGTACAGACGTGCTGGCTGCTGGGCAGTGATATGGCGCGCACAGGCGCGCGCAGGGGGATGGCAGCGACCATGCGCAGTGCACCAAGATGTCTGATTGTGAGCAACCATCGAGCAGCGATCCTGCCATGTAACACGGTGCGTCATGTCAAGCATGACAAGTGCATGCCATGTAGTAAAGTATGCCTGGCATGCACGTCGGCCTTCTCCTGCCCCGTCGTCGGTCGGCCGATCACGCCTTCTTGGTGGCTTCCTTCTTGGGCTTGTGCTGCGACTTGAGAAGCACCTCGAACGCAATGCCGACGAAAACCGCGGCGCAGCCGCTCCACTGCTGCATCGAGAGCTTGTTAGTCGGGTCTCGGAAGATCGAGTACAGTGTTGAGAAGACCTTGCGGGTGGTGGTGACGGTCGCGAGGAGAAGCGGGCCGAACTCGGCGATCGTGTAGTAGATGAAGAGCTGACCCATCGCCGACGCGAGAGAGTAGAAGAGGATTGCCGTCATCACCTCGGGGTGAGCCGAGCAGAACCCGATGCCCTGGCCGATCTGCCCAGCGACGGCGCCGAGCGCAAGCGCGACGACGGAGCCCGAGAGGTTCGTGTAGAACATGGACTCAAACATCGTCGGCTCGGCCTTCTCGATGCCGGGGTTGAGCTTCTTCGTCTTCGCCTTCGCGCTGTCCTGCAGTCCACTGGTCACCGCGTCGAAGACAAGAGAGGCGAAGATGAGCAACATGCCGTACGTCGAGTCGGTGGCGCCGCCCTTCTTCTCCTGGCCACCAAAGTTGAAGATGACGACGCCGGCCGTGATCGTGAACACCGTCAGGTACTCACCGGCAGTGTACTTCTTCCCGCCCAGCACGATGCCGCCGATCATCACTGGCACCATCTTGCATGACTTCCCAAGGATCTGCGTCGGCATGGAGACGTACCGCAGCGACTCATTGGAGGCCGCCATGGCAAGCATCTGTGACACGCCCGAGTTGAAGATGTCCATGAATGCGATCTGAACACCCGATCCGCCCAACACGAGCATGCCGATGAGTGCGAGGACGGCGTTGATGGCACGCTCCACAAAGATGGCCAGGAGCGTCGCACTGAACTTCTCCCCCTGCTCGCCGTACTTCTTCTTGTACACGTCCTCCTGCAGCACAGCGAAGTAGCTGAACGAGGCGAAGATGCCGCTGCACGCAATCAGCAGCTTCACAGCGTGCGGGAGCGCGGGCGCCATCGCTCTGATGACGTGCTCCGAAAAATCTCAATTGTGTCAGAAATGTACTCGCTTTTTGTGGTGCGACGCGAGGCGCACAAAATCATCAAATGCAAGTTCTTTTCAAGACCTGAACGACAATCACTCGGGAGAAGAATTGCACCGCCGCGCGGGGGTTTTGGGTTTCTGTTTCAGAGCACTTTCAGCATGCTTACGGTCATGAGTCGACGACAATTCTACCCCTCGACGCACGCACGACCGGTGATTCTGATCAATTCACGACCAGCGTCGCCGCGACTCTCACAGACGTCGCCGGTCACGCCTCCACCGGCTGCCAAACTGGCGACTAGGCTAGCAGAGTGGGAGATGACCAAACGAGACCGAGCACACACCGAGGCCAACATACTTGCGCAATACAGGACGGAAGCGCACAACATTCGGCGAGCGCAAATCTACGCAGTGAATGAACTCCGGCGAGCCAAGCATGAGGCCGAATGGCAAGAGTTCGTGAGAGCTCGGTCACCAAATGCGAGGGCTGCTGAGCGCATCACTCGAGCTCTCCCGGTGGTGGAGTCTGCTCCCCGCACTCCCGACGACCGGTTGCGCACGCCGCTTGAGTGGCCACGCGTGGCTGTTGGGCGAGTTCCTATCCTTCTCCAAGGCGGTGCTCATCTCGGCGGTCCGACACATTTGCGTGATCAAGATCCAGAGCCTGGCATGGAGATTGAACGGCAGCGACGACGGCCGCTGCAGATGCGGGGCCGACGCATACAGCTCCAGCTCGTGGAGATCAATCGACCGCATGCGCAGTACCCGAGCTTATCGTGCGTGTCCGCCTCGTAACATTGGCTTTTTTCAGGATCCTATTGGTGTGAACTGTGATGCCCTGCCCCGCTTGCCGGCAGTGACCGAGTGACCTGTGCGCGCCACGGCGGGCGGCGTGCGGGAGGGGGTGGTCTCGGCGGGCCGGGGGGAGGCGGTTCAGTGCGGCGCGGGGCCTTCGGCGCATGCTGATTGGTGTGACATGCGGATCTCATCTCGCGAGATCTACCATAAGCGATAAGGCGTTAAGGCGTACCTAAGCGCTAAGGCGTCGTCGCCTACTACCGTTGTGCATTATCATGGACGTTGAACCGACCGCCGTAACGCGACGAGCCACCGAGACCGATCAACGAAAACCGCGACTTACGCGGACCCGCGCGGGCCGCGGCGCCGCGCTCGCCACGGTCGCTACGGCGACTTGGGGTTCGTCCCACACAAAATCATCTCTAAGCTTCACAAAGGTGCGGCGTGGCACCCTGTGTAGAGCACGCTCATGTCCCCCATTCCCAGCTCTCGGCCCCCCCTCCCCCCCGCCCTTCGCGCTTCGTTCCCCATCGCGTGACATGCGACAGCAGACCAACTTGTAGGCCAGGCGACCTGGCATTGCTTCTGCCGGCTGGCGCATGTCACGATCGCCTCCGCGACTTCGAGGCTGGGCGGTCGGTCGTGGCGCCCTCGCCAGTATCGGCCCCTTCGGCGAGGAGCTGGACCCGAAGTTCGCCGCCGGTCTCTGTGCCCGAGAGTGCTGTCGCCTCGAGGGTGACGCTGACGCCCGATGTTGCACGGGGGACGTTGCGTGCGCGTTTATATCGGTTCTTGACTGCTTCGCCGCTGCGGCCTGGCGGCAGGAGTTTGACGATGTCCACCCACTTGTGCCCAATCCGAGCAACCGCCTCGTCAATGATTCGATCCTCCTCCTCTGTCCACTCACCCTTACGCATCGTTGTATCGAGGTGATTGAACCAGCGTTCGCGGCATCGCTTCTGGTTGCGGCCCACCACCGCTGCGATCGCATTCCAATTGCCCGTGCCGCCGCGGTGAACGGCTTCCATTAGAATGCGATCCTCATCCTCGGTCCACGCGCCCCGCCTTCCAACTGACTGAGGCGGCATTGCGACGCCCATGGCGAATCGCGGGTCCCCCACGAGATGGCTTATGATGATGGGATGTGCATAGGCCATCGAGGTTGCCGTCTGCATCGGAGGGCGTGACAGCACGCGCCTTGAGCGCAAACGGTTCTCCGCGCGCGCGAGAGCCCGCCACGCCCACACAGGACTAGCACACTCTTCGTGTCTTTTGCCCCCTATAGCGCTCCCAGTGTTGAAATTTCACACACATTCACAGCCAAGGTTGAAATCGACACCCAAGACACCGGACCGGCGTACGTACGGATGCGGTTACCACTAGCTCACACTCTGTGAGCTTACCGGTACTTTCTGGCGCGTTCCGCAACTTCACGGTACGTTCCCGGCGAGCTTGTCCCTTGCGTGTCCACGGGCTCCTCCCGGTTTATTTGAACCGGCGAGCTTGCGCCGGCGCCTCGCCGGGTCGCGAGGTCGGAGAGGCCCTCTCGGTGTCGGCGGCCGAACCTTCGCTGGGCTTTTGTTGAAACTGGGTGCCGCACATTCAATGCGCACCAATGCGCACATTCAATGCGCATATTTTCCGTTCGATGTACCGGTCGGCCCAGCGTATGTGTATAACAGAAGATGAAGCGTGATGCAGCCGATGCAGCCGCATCAGCCTGTGTGGGCCTCGAGCCTCCGCAGCAGGTACGCATTTCGCAGGCTGTCCATGTCGACGATCTTATGCCGTCCGGCTCGCTCTTCATGTGTGCCGAACGCTCTGGTGAGCCGGTGCCCTGGCGTGGTGTCGCCTGCCTTCGCATGGACCACCTTTCGAATGTGTCTCACCTTGTCCGCCAGCGGCTTGGGCAGCGTGGCGCCGACAATCTCGCGCTTGAGCATGCCAGCACAGAGCAGCCGCTCGCACGTCGCCTCTAGCCCACTCCATCCACCGCCGCTGGCGCCGCCGCAGCAGTCGGGTGACCAAGTTCGAAGAGCGTGGAGCATATCATTCAGGATCAGCGCAGCGCCGCGTTGCCGATCAGTCATGAGGACGCGCAGCACGTCCAGGAGGGCTGGAAGGTTCGACGCACCGGCAAAGGCTGCCGGGTCTCGGAGCGCGCCACACATGATTGTGGGCACCATCGACAGCACCTCCGCCAGCTCAGATCGGCTGGCGTCATCGTACTCGGACGAGTGCGATAGCACGTAGACGGCTGCAAGCCGGCGCAGCTGAGGGAAAGCTGACGATGATGGCTGCGGCGGCGGCGGAACGGTCAGCAGGGAGAAGCCGCAAGGCACCGAAACCATGGAAAGACCCGTGAAAATCCTCCTTGAGTGTGAAATACTTTTTATTCAGCGCGGTCCGTGCGGCCCCTCCTTGGGGGGGCGCACGAAGCCTACCATGGAGGAAACTCGTTCCGTTCACTCAAACCCACCCACAAGCACACAAGCAAGCAAGCAAGCAGCACACGGGGCACACGGCGACACCCGACATACATGTACCGGTACCCGAAGTCAAGTCAAGTCAAGTCAGAGTGTCAGACTTGACTTGACTTGACTTGACTTTTTGACTCGGTACATTGTGTTGTACCCGACTATTGCACTGGAGCAATTGCACGGGAGACGGGACACACGCCTATCTCGTCTCTTGGACACACGGAACACACATCCCCTCACACCCCTACCTCACACAAGTAGCTTGCTGTCTCTCCAAAGGAGTTCCTCAAACATGTTCAAATTTGCAAACCGCGAAGTTTCATTTTTGGGATGAAAAACGGTCGATCGGCTTCTCTGTGGCGACCGTGATGTGGTTGCCGCCCAAGAAGGGAAAGTCGCCGTCGAAGGCGAACGGCTGGAGTGGCGACGGCATGTGGACAGGCTGGAGTGACGATAGCACGTTGACAGGCAGCCTACTCGGTGTCGTGGAGGAAGCGCCCGTTGCCACCAACCTTAAGGAGGTGCTTGCGTCGTCGAGAAAGCCGCGTCAGCCAGAGGTTTCCTCTACTCTCCTCCGGCCCACTGCCGTGTTGGTGCCTGCTTCTGCGGCAGCGGGCTCCTCCGATTTACCGCCAGCGTCGTCGCCCAGCACCCCGGCCTTTTGGTGGTGGCCATTTCCCAGCTGGCCTTTTACCGCCGCCGCCGCCGCCGAAGAGAGTGACGCAGACGAATCGGCAACGCCCCCACCGCCTTCCGACTTGCCCGGCTGGGCTCAGACTGCACAGCTGGGCTCCCGTGCGCTGGCCAAGTACATGAAGGCTAAGGTTGGCGGGAGCATCGCCGCGGTGCATCTTGCCGGCTCGACGCCTGGCAACCATAATCTGCACTGCCTCGGCACCTACACCAAGAGCAGCAAGAAAAGCGCCGGCCGGCACGTGTACCAGCTGGGCATGGGAAGAGATCTCACGGGGAGAGAGAGAGAGGGATCGCTTTCTCTCTGGTTCGCAGAGGGTGGTGACGACGCAACGGGCGGACGGCTGCCCGGCTCTTGGTACGTAGGCCCCACCGCGATGGTCGGCTCCCCACAGGGCTTCCTCACGGTGACCGAGAACACCGACACCCCAGAAGAAGTGAGAGCGACTTGGCGGGTCTTCTTTGAGGGCGAACTGCACGACGCCCCAGCCCTTACGGTACTCACGCCTGAAGCGTACATGCGCCACGTTCAAGCGTCGTGCGCGGGTGCGTCGCGCGAGCTGGCCGTCACAGGAGCCTTGCCCGAGAGCTTCGGCGTCTTTGGCTTCAGCAAGCTGATGCAGGCACTGAGCGGCAGCGGCGGCGTGAGCGATGCCGGCGCTGAACCTATCGTGGTCAACGACCGCTACATTTACCGCAGCGATGACGGCGAGTTCTGCCTGTGGCACGTTCGAGCGCCACCCACCTGGATCATCGGCAGCACTGGCGACGTCGGAAGCCGCGCAGGCTTTATGGTCGTCGAGGATGCGGCTCCCCTGCCTGAGCGCATTACGGCCACATGGATGGTCTTCGACGAGGGCGTGTGGACGGCGGCTCCAAGGATCAAGATTGTCGCAGATGAAGGGATCAAGATGCTCTTGGCGGCATAAAGGGGGTTTGCCATTCGCCAACGGGTCCGGCGACTAAGCGACTGCTGTGCCGGTAGCATACCGGTAGCATCCCCCGCGGCAGTCCGTCAACGGCGGTCGGCGGTCGCCGGTCGGGGGAGGGCGGTCGTGTGGAGGTCGCAAAAACCCTTAACAAAAACCTTGCTCCGCAATCGCGCAGTCCTCAGATGTCACTGTGAGCGGCTGCTGCGCGGCATCCGGCAAACCACATCGTCCTCTATATGCTCTAACTCAGAACTAGAACTAAAGACTAGTACTATTCGACATTCTGATTCTCATCATCACGTGACTCGTTCGTCGTCGTGTGACTCCAAACCGCTCTTTTACTCTCTTGTATACGACCAGTCATGTCCTCGACCCTGGGGGGGCCGGCGACGTGCGGCGTGGTGTTCTACGTGCGGCACCCGCCCCTCCCCCGACCCCCCTGCCCGACACACCGCGCCTTTGTACGTGTGTGTTTACGGCTGAGTCAATTTTTGCTTTTATTCTTTGCTTCAGTGGTGGCCAGGGGGATCCATAATCAACTGGCGTGTAAGCGTAATAAAGACAAACCTCTTACATGTAGGTGTGTGTTTCGTCCGCACGTGAAAAACAGTTATGACGAACCCTTCGTTTGTTGACCGTCCTAGCCATTTCCGCGAATCTTTACTCGTCTTTGTCGTGGACGGACGGCATGCGGCCTGCTTCGATCATTGCGTTAACAGTCGTCGCTGTGAGGGCATTCTCGGGTCCCACGGGAGTCCCGACAGGGTCCTCGCGAACAGCAACCTCAGCCGAGCCGAAGTCAGTGCTGTCCGCGGTCGCCCTAGGAGCGCAGAACTTGGTCGTCGACCTGTTTGAGTTTGAGCACAAGCGAGCAGCGAAATTCGAGCGGACGGGCCAGCATGAATACTGGGCTGATCCGCGGATCCACAACTTTGGCAACCTCGGGTGGCGGGGCATCCTGCACGCCCTCGTCGTGCCCATCGCCACGCATGCCATCGACCGATTCGCCTATAGTGGTGTAAACGCTCGGCGCGCCATCCACGAGTCCGAGGTCTCAGCGGGGGATGAGGTCGTCGACCTATGCTGCGGCGTGGGATTCTCGTCCGCGAGCACCGGCCATGTGGTCGGCGTCGACACGAGCCCCGGCATGCTCGGCCTCGCCCGCCTGCGCCGGCCCGATGTGAAGTTCGAGGAGGGGAACGCGGAGACCTGGGGCGAAGACAAGTGCTGCGACGTGGTGACGGTCATGTTTGGCATGCACGAGATGCCCGCCGACGCGCGCAGACGCATCATCCGCAACTCCCTGCGCCTCGCGCGCAAGAAGGTCCTCATCGTCGACATCTGGCCCGGCTTCGAGCCGAGTCCGATGATGCTCTCCGGTGAACCGTTCGTTCTCGACTACCTCGCGAACATCGAGGCGGACGTGGCGGCAAGCCACGACTCGGCCGAGTGGGACCTCAGCACGATCGATGTGGTGCCCGAGCACGTGCGCATGTGGCGGTTCGACGTGCTCGATTGGGGCATATGATGACGAAATCGACGTATGAAGTTCAACGCGACATACATGAACATGTCGGGCGTTGCATCGCCAAGGACGCACAGGGTCTCCCTCGCCCCCTCTGAGCTGGGCACATGAGCCCACTCTTGTACCAATCCATCTGCTTACATCATCGCCCCCCGCCTTGCTGCCTGCGTATACTACCAGCCGGCAAGCTCCGGGTGTACCATATTGTACCATTATGCGCGCGCGCGGCGTGTTCCGAACATCGAGGTACGAGGAACGCCCGTCTGCAGCAACACGCTATCTGTATCAGCTGTGTCATCTGCTCCTTGTTGAACTTGTGTTCAGAATTCAGTCTTATGCGAATGTATCCCGTACTAGTGTTCTCTGTCGTTTCGTTTTGCGCACCAGGTTTTGCGCACAAGGCGCATGCCGCATGGACCATGGTTTTGCGGCGCGTGTGGCTGCTGTCCGTAGTGGCTAGTGCGTAGATCGTGACGTAGACGAGAACAAGAAAGAAGAATCAACTAAGCGATCAACGAAACCTCAAGAACGAGATCCAGATCGGATCGCGTTCAGATCGCGTCCCCTCTCGAGTGTCGAGAAGTCTCGTCCCGTCCGTGCAGCCCGGCGCCCCGGCCCCACAGGGGACACCACCCTGGACGCAAAGCGGGCGATCTATCAGCCTGCCCCCGTCCTTAACCCCCGTCCCAAGGAGGTAGAGCTCTACCCGAGCGTGACCCCCAAACGCCTCATCCTCGCGTGCATACAGACCATATCGCACTATGAAGCTCTACCCGGGGCGAACGGCAGAGAACGCGTCGTCCTCGCGTGCATACAGACCATATCGCACTATGAAGCTCTACCCGGGGCGAACGGCAGAGAACGCGTCGTCCTCGCGTGCATACAGACCATATCGCACGATGTGGCCGAGAACGCTCGGGGGCACGAGGCCCTCAGCCTCGTCGTACCAGGCCTTAGAGGGCGTGAACCCAACCTCCTTGCGAAGGCCGTGGCGCACGATGTCGTCGGGTGGCCGCACGCGGTTGCGCACTTCGGTCGACGACAGCTGCGTCTCGATCATCGTTGAACCACGCGCCTTGAGCGCTGCGCTCACCAGTGAGCACCTCGGCGGCAGGGTGCTATCGGCGAGCTCCGAGCCGGGTCGCTCGATGAGCAGAAAGTGCGTTTCGTTGAAGAACTCCTGGCCCGCGTCCGGAACCTCGTCCCAGAACCCTGGCTCACCTGGAGCGGTCCACTCCTTCACTCTGACGATCTGGTCGGCGCCGCATGCGAACATAAAGTCGGCCTCTGGGTACTTTTGGGCGAGCGTGCGCATGAGGACTATCGAAGGCATCGCCTGCGGCTTGTCCGCCTCCTCGTCGCACACCTTGACGCCGAAGCGCGAGCCGAAGGTTGTGTCGACCGCGAGGTGGCACATGACGAGCCGGTGCACCATGCTTGTCTTGAGGCCGGGCTTGTCGGGTCGGCGGCCGCATGGCGTGATCCAGACCTCGTCCGCAAGCTTGGAGTGCATGATCTCGGCGGCGACGTTGAGGTGGGCGTTGGTGATCGGATTGAACGAGCCGCCGTAGATGGCAATGCGCTTGCGCGAGGCGGCCGGGATGAGCCGCTCCGTTGACCGGCCCATGAGCTGTCCGTCGTCTTTTTCACACGAAGCAGGGCTGCCCACGAAGCAGGCCTGCGTGGAGCTGTGCAGGCCGTATAAAGCCGCCGCAGCTGTGCCTCCCAGGAGCGGCACCGCAGCCGACCGCAGACGGCTCGCGCGCATCCACATGAGAGCACTTCCGAGCCTCCACTTTCCGAGCGAGCCTCTCCTGCCTTTCAAGACAAGTCAAGTCAAGTCAAGTCATGCACTTTTCTCTTCTCCACGTCTTATCGCATCGTGGACCCCTGAATCTCTCTATCTTTAGCACCTAGTGCGGAAACTGTGCGGAACGAGATTGCGATGTCGAAGTCTGTCTTTTTGTGGCGACGAATGTGGAAGCCTCGTGAAAGTGTTCGATGCTGAACGTGTGGGACGTCGAAGCTGCTGACGCGGATATCAAGAAGCGCGCCGTCCGCGCCTTGCCAAGCCCCTTCATCCCCATCCAATTGCCGACTGTGAGAGACAGCCCGTGCATCGCCATCCGTGAGCGGTACGAGCTCGTATCTCTCGATGTGAGAGACACTCAAGCCGACGATGAGCCGCTCCGCTCGTCCACATCGTTGTCCGCTGAACTCCACCCGCGTCATTCCACAGCTGTATCGGAGCAGCCATCGGTGGCACTGGTGGCCACGAGCGTGAGCTCCGGGGAGGGGTTGAAGGGGCTATCTCTCGCAGTCGGCGATCTCTCAATGAGTGCGCGCATGAGGTTTGGGAAAGAGATCAAAGCGGGACTGGTGCTCGTTCGGGAACCCACTGGGCGCTCTGCGAACACCATGCTCAAGACTGGTTTCGTCCGCCGCTATTGCGTGCTCACGAGCGAGCCGCGCCTTTGGCTCGAGCCTCGGCTGTGGCTCTACGAAGATGCGGAGCGCACGTGCCTAGTGAGCAACCTCTTCATCACCGAGGTGACTCGAGACGGGCTGCGCGCGGAGCCACAGGGCGTTGAGTACTCGAAGCGGCCACAGGATGCTTCCTTGGACCTCACGCTCGTCACGAGGGCCGACGGTCAGCACGCTCACCGATCGGTCCGCCTGCGCTTGCGCGACGAGTACGAGGGGTTCGCGTGGTGGGATGCGCTTGATCGGTTGCTTGAGCAGAGTCGGCACCGGCGACACGCGGCGCGCCTACGGGCGCTCTCGTTCGACTCGCGACGCCCCAACTCGAGCTCGGCACGCGAACGCCATGTGGAGCAGCGCTCGGCACGGCGCTCGCGCCCTCAGCAGCGGCGCGACGGCGCCGTGCCCTCTCTCAACCAGACGGGTTCAGCGACCTTTGGTCGCGCCCATTGCGACCCAATCGATAACCCTCTGCTTCCGGTCTCCACGAGCGCCGTGCCGAGCAGGCTCCATTCGGTCCATGTCAAGTCGAGTTTCGTCAAGTCGAGTGTACCGCTCCCCGCGGGTGCCTCCTCCCAGCCCCTGGGTGCCTCCCTTCCCGTCAAAACCCGGCCCGGCGCTGTGCCGGGCACGCCCCCTGCAGTGTGCCTCATCCCGACGGCCACGACGGGCGACAGCCTCCGATCTGCTTCAACCGGCGGCGCTGTGAATATGCGGCCAGCTCTTCACCCACCGTCGCCGCCGCCGCCGCCGCCGCCGCCGCCGCCGCCGCCGCCGCCGCCGCCAGCACGGCGCCCTCCAGCCGACGTGGACATCTACCATACGCACATTGGCAAGCCTGACGCTCAGTCCGAGCCCTCCTCCACGGTACCGGTACGTCCGAGCTTCGTCGCGTCGCTGGCGAGGCTCAACCTTGAGGAGCCGGGGGGGGAGTGGCCTTGGTCCGCTGTGAATATTCACAGGGGGGAGTGGCCTTGGTCGATAGCACAGTCGAGCCGGCATGACGGCACCACCAACGCGCTTGCCGACGGCGGCGGGCTGGCATCCTTGATGGCGCCGAACCAACCCTGGGCGGCGCCCAGGCTGCGCGTAGCGGAGCCGGTCTCGCAGCTGATGCAGGCTGCCCTCGAAGGATGGGGCGGAGCGGACGCGTGGTGGGTCAAGGCGGAGCAGCGGCATGTGCGTCGCCTGCGTCCCGTCACGGTGGCGCGGCTTGGCGTACCGCTGATTCCTCGAGGGAATCTCGAGGGAATCTCATGACCACCCACAACCCGTACGGCAATCTTTGGCGGCCGTTGAAGTAAACTCTTCATCGAGCCAGAGTGCGATTCTAGAGATCAGACGATTCTTTTCGCGAGGACCGGGGCGGGGCCGGCGGAGGCGGACGGCACGCACCGACGGCAGCGGGGCGCATCCCGCGGAGCCCGCTGTCCCCGGTGATTGCGCACTCTTGCTCCCGTACGTAATTCCGTACGCTATCGAGGCATCACGTCCGGATCGGAATCAAGTATACTACTACACACACACACGATGCGATGTTGGGGCCCATCACGACGCAAACTGCCTAGAGTACAGCTGTAGTACGATCTTAATGAACCGGCGTCGAACCCGTCTTCGACTTCGTCGGACTCTCCTTGGTGGGACTCGGAGGTGCGACGCCGAGCTCGCCGTCGTCGTATCGCTTGCGAAAGGGCTTGATCACCTGCTCGATGAAGGCCTTGAGGTGCTTCGCGCGGAACTCCGAGTACATCCACGGGCGGTCGGTGTCGAGCATGTTCTGCATCTCTTGAGGGCAGACGTACATGAGCGCCTCGATCTCCTCCTTTCCACCGAACCCATTCTCTGTGATCGCCGTGACCACCAATCGCTCGAAGGGCTTCGGCATGAATAGGTCGATCACCTCCAGTTCCCGCGGCTGCAGCCGCTCGATCAGGTGCCCGTCGATGCGCACGCGCGGGCCAGCCGGCAACGCACCGGGCAGCTGCGCAAGCCACGGATCCTCCGTCCGCAGGCAGAAGCGGCCGTAGCCGTGCACCGTGGCTGGCTTGGACTGGCGCAGGCCTGCCCGTGCAGTGGAGCCAGTATTGACCGCGAGGAGGGCGTCCAGGATCTCCTCCGCCATGAGCACATCAAACACGAAGAGGTTGCGCTGAAATGTCGCGTAGGAGCGGGGGCCGTAGGACGGAGCATCCTCGCTACCATCGCCCTGTAGCGGCGCACGAGCCGAGTAGAGCGCGAACGCACCCTTCACCATCCGATGTGGCGGCGGGCTCGGAAGTCGGCAGCAGCGCCGAGGAGGTTCTTGACCGCCCTTTGTCCTTTCCAATTGAGCGAAAGCGCCGTTGTGGGCGGTCCCGCACACGTTCACGGTCCCCTTCACACAATCTGATCAGTCAGTTTCGTCGCGGTCCCCCCGCGCTCGCCACACCACGTCGATGCGCGTGCGGTCGGAGCGCACGGCGTTGGACTGAAGAGGTCGAGTGCCTGCTTGAATCCGTAAAACCCTACCGGTCACTACCGTACGTTACTGAAACGACATCGGGCCGTGCGTTACCCTACACTCACCGTGCGTTACCCTACACTCACTAGTGCCGCGATCGGACGCACCACCGTCTCCAAGGACGGCTCCGCTCCCCTCGGTCAACACAAGTACTGAGTACTCGCTCGAGCGCTCGAGGGCTCATCAATTTCGGTCGCGCTTGAGACGCGTTCTTGTCACTTGTGTTTCACTCAGCGGCAGTCACGCTTGCATCTCTCTCAAGAACCCCTAACTAAGGATTCTGATGAAGGCGTCATGAGAGCTCCAGTTACATTGTACCGCGAAATGCAGCAGGCGCCGCGCAAATATTGGCGCCGCGAGAGCTGAGGTGCTGACATGGGGAAGACAAGGGTCAGAAGACCCCCGCGGGCGCGGGCCCACGTTGCTGCTGTGCACTGTCGATCATTAGGGTGAAATAAGCGTTTAAAGCGCCCCGAGCACTCTCGCATGCAATTCTTTCTACATTTTTAACTGAAACGGAGATTCACGGCGGGCGCGCGCTTTCAACGTCCACACTGTGCAACCCTTGCGCGTCACCCCTTTGGTTCGTCCGATGCATCCAGTGTCGCCGCCGCAACCGCATCCGCCCTCGCGGCGCCCGCATCCGCCCTCGCCGCACCCGCATCCGCCGCCACCGCATCCGCCCTCGCCGCGCCCGCATCCGCCGCCACCACATCCGCTCTCGCCGCCCCCGCATCCGTCATCACCGCGCCCGCACCGGCCGCCGCATCCGCCTCCACCACATCCGCGGCCGCCGCACCACCCGCCGCCCTCGCCTCCGCGACCGCCGCCCACGCCGGAACCTCCCCCGATCCCACCGATGCCGCGATCGCCTCCCGCGCCTCATCCGCCTGTGCCTCACCCTCCACCGCTGCAGACGCCCCACCGGCCGCCGCACCCGACTCCGCCACAGAAGCCACCGCAGCCACCGCACGCGCCACCGTCTCCGCCCGCGCCTCACCCGCCTCCGCCGCGGCCGCCGCACCCGCATCCGCCTCCGCCTCACCCGCATCGGCCCTCGCCGCGGCCGCCGCACCCACATCCGCCGCACCCATCGCCGCCCTCGCCGTCACCGCCGCCGCCGCCCTCGCCGCCAAGTCGACCGCCTCATCCGCCCTCGCCTCGACCGTCTCCGCCCGCGCCTCACCCGCCACCGATGCAAACCGTGCTGAACGTGGGGATCCACTGCTGGACAAGCTGCGGATCCCCACGTTGCCCAAGATTGTGTGGCGTGCAGGGCGCCTGCTGCAGGCTCGGCCAAGCCTCGGACGGAGCGGCCTGCGGCTTCGGCCTGTTGGGATGCAGCGGCTTCTCCTGCTGCACAGCGATGCTCTCTCCACCAAGCGCGCAGCCATGGCCGCCACCACCAGTGCCACCGCCCCCGGTGGCGCCGCCTCCGTGGCCGTACCCACCGCCCCCGCCCTCGCCGCCTCCACCGCGCTTTCCACCTACGGTCCCGGCGGGCGCACCACAGGCTCCGCCGCCCCCACCTCGCCCGCCGCCGCTTCCGCCGCGCCCGTTGCCGGCCACCTCCCTCGCCAGAGCCATCGCCGCCTCCGCCGCCAAGCCCGCGTCCTCCCGAGCCATCGCCGTCGCCGCCACCGCCCTTGCCATCACCGCCACCGCCAGCACCGCCTTCGCACCCGCCTTCGCACCCGCCGTCCTATGCGAACGGCCTCTCTGCGCTCACAGGTGACGGTGCTGGTGCTGGTGCTGCCTTCGTCGTCGTCGCTAGTGCTGGTGCCTCCGCGCTGGTTCTCTCCCTCGTGCTGGTGTGCGCGTGCTGGTGCGCCCGTGCGCCCGTGCCCATGCTTCGCCCCCGCCCCCGCCGCCCGACCAGAGCGGCTGCGAAGGAATTCGGGCAGGAGCTCGGGGAGACAACCATGCATGGCTTCAAGAGGCCAGGCTTCCTACAACTCGAACCGAAGACGATGTCAGAGAAGATCGCGTTCATCGCGTCGGAGCTCGGGCTCGAAGAAGGGCTACCCGTCGCGAAGGCGGTAGCTGCTGCCAACGAGGCGATGGGCATTGTCAGCAAGGGTTCGATGGCCGCACAGGTGGCGAGGCTGATGACTGAGATTCGACTCGAAGCTGAGTCGAGTGCCATCTCAGCCGAGGGGGGTGCTGCCGGGCGGAGCGGCAACGACGTTGAGTCGGTGGAGGTGCTGCCGAGACAGCCGAGAGAACAGATAGCCGACTCAATCGCCGAGTCCATCGCAAGGGAGTACCTCAGGCCGAGTGCACGTCCCCTTGTTGACACGAGCGGGGGCGTGCGCTCGGGAGATGTGATCCTCACGGACTGACCATCACTGCGTGACTTATCTCAATGAGCCGCATGCAGGCCTCCGTTCTCTGTCTGAGCACAAGGATGTGGCAGCGATCGTTTCGAGGGCGGGAGGCAACTCGCATGGGAGGAGATTCGGCTGTGTCGAGTGTTTGGGCAGAGAGGGGGCGGAAGGCGCGCTCGTGGAGAACATGTGAGATGCCGCCTCGGACCTGGTCGCTGGGGATGGGGTGTCTATCTGTGTGTGTGAAGTTTCAAGTTTTAAACTTCAAGTTAAATCTTACGAAACGCGAAAGTAACAGACGAGAACCCAACCGAAAATATGCAAGGGCCGCGCGGTGCGCGTTTACATGTGACGTACGGCAGTATGGCAGGGGAGGCCACGGCCAACTTGCCGCATGTGCTGCCTTGGGATATCCTAGTGAGTGAGCCTGAGTAGATATCTCGGCTTGTACCCCGTATTGTATAACACGGTTACACGGTGATCAAGACGGTGATCGGTGTGTCTGCGTCTCAATAACTCACTCACTCACAGACATTCTCAGAACCACGTCTGACGGTCTGAGCTTCCCGAGCAAGTTAGCTACGGACGGATGGATTGGAAAAAAGGTTGTATTTCTGTCATTAATTATGCAGAAATGAATCTGCAATTTACCCCAAAAAGATGCGCTGCAAGCTCTCCGGAAAAATGCAAGGCGTGCGTCAAGGTCCGCCAGGGGCGCCACGAGTCTTGAATTCAGGCGTGGACTAGCGCGCGCGATGGCAGCGTACCAGGCAATCCTTGCGGCGCACCGTCGCCAGGAGGCCAAAAAAGCCTCCGGCGCGGTCAGAAAGATCGTGAGCGAAGATTTGATCGCGAGCCTCGTGAAAGAAAGGCCACGGCTGAATCAGCTCTTCAACATCTGGGACGAAGACGGCGATGGCACGCTATCTGAGCAGGAGTTCCGGCGTGCGCTGAAAATGCTCAACATCAGGTACAAACCCGAAGACTTTTTTGCGATCGTCAAGGTGTGCTCACCTGAGGAGGATGGCGTGGCGACTCACGCAATCTCCATGGCGGATCTGAACAAGCTGCTGGCCAAAGCTAAGTCAGAACACGTGAAGCCAGCGACAACACCCCTCACGATCGCAAACTTTCCGAGGCGCGCACTATCCCTGTTCTCATGGTTTCTCAACACGATGGCGGTGCAGACGACGCTGTACCTGCTGTTTGTGCTCATGTTCCAGAACCTGTCTGAGACGCTGCGGCTGCCCGCAGAGTACCTGCTGGACAAGCAGTTCGTCGACACCTTCCTCGAGGGTAAGTTCGACCCCAATAACCAAGACCGGTTTGTGGACATTCGGCGGCAGCACGAGTTGTGGGAGTGGGGCAATACGGTGCTGTGGCCGGGCTTCTTGGGCAACTCGGACGCCTACTGCGTGTACGACGAGGGCGGTCGGTTCAACTCGTCCGTGATGAACGTCTCCACACCGCCGCTCAGGCCGAGTGAATGGGACGCAGACAGCTGCAACGATGACGTGTGGCCCGACGGCACCGGCGTCTTCTCTACCGACCGCGGCACCGCGTTCACGGTCAAGGAGGTGGTCGATCGCATGGACGCCTATGACTGGACCGGGGGCATCGCCATCTGGCAGACGCGTGCC
>JWZX01003260.1:0-22941 GCA_001275005.1 Chrysochromulina tobinii | reverse complement strand
GACTGGCACACGGACACACACACGGACGGACACACGGACACGCAAAAAAATGGGTCCGCCGGCCAAAACCTATCGGGTCGCGCGCGCGCTATTTTCACGCGGGCGGTTAATCTCAGAGGCTTCCCTCCCGGTGTTCCAACGGGGGTGGGGAAGAATTTTACCAAATTAGCCTGTACGGTTGATGGGATGGCTCGTCGTTTACAACTTTGGCAGCTGGAATCACTGCGACTGCGCCATCGTGCCCGAGCTTGTAGAAGGTTTCTTCGTGATTTCGTTCGACGAGACGGACTCCCGGCGCAGGGTCGCATGGTCTCGTCTTGCGCGCATCCACTCCAGCGAGAGTGCTGGGAGCTGGCACAGACACCGACCCACGGGGGCCGCCGCGAGCTTGTCCTGTAGCTGCACTGCCGGCGCCGTCGCCGGCGCCGCCGCCAGCACCACCGCCTGCAGCGGCTGCTCCTGCTAGGGCTCCTGCAACGATGTGCACGCTGCCACCGACACGACGCGCACGCATCTCCTCCACGCGCCGGGCAAGACGGACCGCACCCATCTGGGCGTCCTCTAGCCCCCACGGCGCATCCTCCGCCAGCTCACCTTCCGGCGCCCCTGCACTTCCTTGGACGTCGTCGCCAGAGGTGCCGCCATCGTCACCATGAGCTCCTTGTCGTGAAGCCACTGTCGGTTCAATGGGCTGCAATTTTTCCATGGGCAAACAATTCTCGAGGTAGCCCGCGAAGGTATCGCGCGCAAAATGTGTGGACACGACAACTTCGAAGCCCTGCCGCACGGTGAAAAAACCGTGCTCTGTGTCGTCCTCACGCAGGCACGCGGCGAGAGGGTGAGATGATTGATACAGGTTGTCACCGGCTGCGCCCGAATATTGGCGCATGAGCCCGTCCACTATCTCGTGGTCGAAGATGGCCAGCGGGTACGTTTTCGGGTCGCTGTACCGGCCTTTGAACCTCGCCGCCGTGTTAGACATCCGCACCAGCAAAATCTGTCCATAGCGCATGGCGTTGACGAAGCTTCGGCGTGCCGCTTCGCGGATCTGCGCCAGCGACCTTTTCCCTTGGTGCTCGTCCATCACCATCATCTTTGCTTCAATAACCTGTGTTGGCCGGTACATGAAGAACGTGTCAACAGCACGGTTGGCGGTTGAGTCGATGAGCAAGGCAGTGCGCCTCCGCAGCCGACGTGACCGTGCCAATGCCTCCAGCAGCCCGCATGAGCGATGAGGCAGCCACGGCATGACGGATAAATCCCTACCCATGGGGACCGTCCAGCAGTCACTTTTCTCGCATGCCTGCCAGAACTCGGATTGCGCCGCGGCTAAGTCCATATCGACGGGCACAAAATGATCGAATGCGCTCGAATTATCGACAGACACGTAGAATGACGTTCCTTGCTGATCGATGCCTGAAAACGTTTCGCGCTCAGTGGAATCGCGGGTCGACTTCTCGGCACGTGCTGCTTCAAGGCGCCACATTTCAGAAGACGATCTTTGTGTCCTGCGGACCGCAAACGCCGGCTTGGTGTGAAAGAATTAGAAACTTGGCTGTGAAATAACGCGTTTCATACGTAACACCGTGGGAAGTTATCGATATGACTGCGGACTATTTGGACCGAATAACTTTCGGTAACGCCGAGCCCCCCGCGCTCGCAGCACGCAAGGGCGCAAGACATCGCCGGCTGTGGTCTTCCTCGCGGACCCATTTACTTTCGGGCATGTACGCTCTACTCCTTGGCTTTCCATTATCGGCACCCATGGCCGCGTACGGGAAGATGAGTGCGGGCGCAAAGTTGGCGTATGGCGAGACCTATCCGATCCCAACTCCGGGCAACATGCATGCGTGGTTCTCCAATCTCCCGTCTAATGCAACATGTGAGGTGCTCATTCAGGTTGCATGTGCGTGAGCTCGAGGGACCCCAAGGCCTTGCTGCTGCTCCTGACCGCCTTGCTGCTGCTGCTGCTGCTAACCACCTTCTGGTCGGCTTGGCGTTCGCAGACTCCTCTGTGAATCCGTCGGACCGTTCGCCAACGATGGCCATCAACGATCACTATCCGAAGCCAGCGGGTAGCGACGTATCGGGCATCATCGTGGGCACCACCGCCGGCGGCTGCAAGAAGCTCAAAGTGGGCGACGCCGTCTGGGGCGACATAGGACCCAACACGATGACTGTGTCGGGCTCGAAGACGAAGCAGCTCGGCGGGTATGCTCAGTTTGCCGTCGCTCTCGACTCGCAGCTCTCAAAAGTCCCCGAGGGTATGGGGCTGGCCGAGGCGGGATCTCTGCCCAAGGTTGCTCTCACGTCTTACAAGGCGCTTGTCTGGTATGCTAACTTGGACACCCGGCCGATGGACGAGCGGACCATTCTGGTCCTCGGCGGCTCGGGTGGTACGGGGACGGTCGGACTTCAGCTCGCCAAGAAGGTCTTCAACGCAACGAAAGTCACAACAACGACATCCGCCGACAACTTTGACTACTGCAGAAGCAACGGCGCCGACGAGCTGATCGATTATAAAACCACCAACTGGTGGGAGGTCGTGCCAGACGGCTCGCAGGACATTGTGTACGACTGCGTGGGTCAGTCCGGCACGGGAGATTACGCCGTGAAGAAGCTTAAACCAGGAGGCTCATACGTGACCATCACTGGCAACCTCGCCATCCGGGTGCCCCCGGGCGTCTCCCAGCACAGCTTCATCAACTCTGATACCAATCTCGGCTCGGCTAACTTGCTCGAGGCGCTGGCCTCTTTCAAGGACGTGCGCATGACGTCGCTCAAGACGTACAACCTGTCTGACGTGGACGCTGCCTTCGCGGAATCTGCCACTGGACAGGTGAAAGGTAAACTCGTGATCAAGCCACCGCCGCTGAGCGAAGAGGGGCGCCGCGCAGCCATCGATCTGTGGGGAGCCGAGCAGCCCGTCGAGGCGCGTGAGAGGGGGCTGCTGCGTGGCACAGATCGCATGCCAGCAGGGTTCCCCGACGTCACGCGCGCGGGCGCGCGGCTTACACGGCCCGAGTCGTGAACGGATCCGGGATCGTATCTGCAGTGATGCTGCCCTGAGGTGCTGTACACCATGCGGGTGTAGCTACCGTCCAGGCGGTCGCCCACTCCGGGCCGCGATTCGCGTTGCGCGCACGCACGCGGTTCCGCGCGCCTGTCACGCGCCTGCGAACCCGCTGAACACGTGCAACACGGAAGGTCGAGATCGGCGCAGCCGAGATCCGCGACGTCCTCATGACGTCGAAGACGTCCGCTCTCGTCAGACGTCAAAGCTCGGGTTATCGCGCGTCGATCGCGCGGATCGGCGCGGCGGCGGTCGCTGCAGACCGTGCACGTTTTCGCATGGATCGAATAACACGCGCAAACCCATTTCCGATTTCGGCACACACCCGATTCGCACCGAACAAACACGGTGCACGCCTCCCGCGCCGGGCGCGACTGCGACACCGTAGCGCGCGACGCCGCCCCGGCGACGCGGTGGGACCTCGCTCACGCTCCTCGCGGCAGGGACCGCAGGATCCTAACTGTTGTGTTCCTAAAGTAGTATGTAGTATGTATTCCTCGTGTGTTGGTGGTTGGGACTCTCACTTCTCGATGCTGTTTACTGAACGGCGCAGTTGAGCGGTGCGGGTTGGTATTGGAAGCAGAGCGGCTCGGCGTCCGGATCAAAGTCGTGGCCGTTGAGGGCGAGAGTGACCTTGGCGGCACCCACTTCGGTGAAGCTCGGAGTGAGGATGCGCAGTTCCGTCTCTGAAACAAAGACAGCCGGGATGCACCGCTCCACCCCGCCCAAGCGCACGCTACACGTAATCTCGTTCGTTTCGACGAAACCGCTGCCCAGCACCCGCACTGGAGTGCCACCCACCAAAGGCCCGCTGCTCGGCTTCAGCCGCTGCACCTTGAACGCGCTGTAGTACAAGAAGCGGCACGTGCCATCCTCGGGAGCGGGGAGGCCGTCGCGCGAAAGCGAACGTGAAATCTGCATGCCCAGGGTCGGCGGTTGGACCCCGCCTCCCGCACCAGAGGGTGTCGGCACGCTAGCCGACGGGATACACGAGAGGCTGCCCACCCCAAGGATGCCTGCATTGTTGCCGCCGCCCTCATGGGCAAGCACTGAAGCGGCCGCAAACGACGCACCATCCTTAGTGGCACTCTCTTTGTCCTTGGCGTTGCCTCGCTTCGGCGAGACGTGGGGCTTGCTCGCGCTCTCGCCGCCCTTGGCGAGCGCGCCTCGAAGCCAATCGTTGTCCGGGTGCAACAGCTCAATCGTGGCTCGGCCCGTGCATTCGGATGGCGGTAGCACACACGTGAGCTTCCGATCCGAGACGAAGGTGGCGCTCAGGGTGATCGTCGATGGTAGTGGTTCGCCGCGCGATCGCGGCGCGCGCATCGTGGCGCGCGGCATGTGCAGTCGCAGGAGCACCTCGCCGCGGGCAATGGCCAGACCCAGGCGCTCGCCTCGTATGGTGGCCACGGTTCCCGACGCGCATGGGCCGGACGCAGGGAAGACGGAGATGAGCCGAGGCTGCTCCTGCTCGTGTGCATCAGCGCCTGTTCGCGTTCGTGTGCCTATCGGCGAAAGCGTGAGATATCCTAGCTCAAGGGGATCGTCAACGCCAGTAAGGCCGTGGACTCCGCGGAGGTAGTGGCGGCGCTGTGCTTCGGCCGCCTCGCTGGCCTGGTCGTCCAAGTCGCCCGAGTCCATCGCGAACTGGACTGCAAACTTGGCCGCGAGCAGAACGTGTTCGGCGACGACGGCGCACAGCAGCTTCTCGAAGGGCGGCAACGGGGGGTCAAAGTAGATGTCAAGCTGCTGCGTGGCGAGCGCGATCATGCCCACATTGATCGGAACCGAAAGCCATGCGAGGAAGGTGAGCACCCCAGTCCACGGCCCCAGGCCGTTGCACCGAAGCCCAGACGCGGGTCTCTGGCATGAGACGGTCAAGCGCACGGCCATCGCACTGTCCACAGCGAGAGCATCGAGCACGCAAGCGGTGAAATGAGCGAGTGAGGGCGACCAGAAGCAGCAGCAGTTCAGAGGCTATGACGGCTCGCGTGAACCCGCGCGTACCGCTGCTCGAGTGCAGATATGACGAGGCACGCAAGCGGTGCAAGCGGCCACACGACGGTGAACATCATCACGTAGCCAAACTCTAGCGCTAGACGTGCCAGGTCGAGCATCGGGTCGTACACAGGCCGGCGGGCCTCATCGTGAAGGCTGTGGCTGGCCTGCAGGATACGGCGAACGACACGGCGCGCCACAGAAACAAGCGAGCGACGGTGCCGCCGCGCGTGTTGCATATGGCTAGGCCACGAAAGCTTGCGGGCGAGGAGCGACGTGAATCGCTGCGAGCGAGGCCACGGATTGCATAGGGGATTGCAAAGATCGCTCTCGGAGTCAGACGAATTGCTCGACGACAAATGGTCCGCGACACGAGTGATTTCCGAGGGCGCCGCAGGGCTTGCAGACAAGCCTTTGGAGCCCGTCCGACGGTGTCGAGGACGTGCGGACGGGCCAAGCAGCGAGGTGCTCTCAGCCATTTTCACGGCAGCAGGAATGCGCGCAACATTGCCGCTCATGCCGCTCCTGACGTCGTCTCCGTGGTTGCATGCGGCCACTCGATGGGCATCGCCTTCCTCCACAGCAGCTGCAGCGCTCTCGGCGGAGGCGCGCTCTGCTCTGCTTTTGGCCAGCGTGGCGGCTCCTATCGCCGCGGCTTCGATGGCAGCCGCGACGGCAGCCGCACCTCCAGCACTCTTCACACCTCCGGCACTCTCACTCTTCACATCCCCTGAGCTCTCATCTTTGCAAGGTGAGGCGGAGAGGAAGATCACGTCGAGCCCTTGCTCAGTTTGTCCAAGGGCAAGCCCGGCACGATAGCCGCGCAGCAGCGTGGGCATGACTGAGACGAGCGTCGCGAGGGGCGCTGTCCCAACGAGCAGTGTAGCGATCGAGGTGACTAGGGCGTGCTTCCACGCCGCTTGTGAGAAGCCCTCGATATTCAGCCCGAGCACTCGGCCGAGCTGCTCGCCAAAGGGAATGTGCAGGAAGGCAAGCAGGAAGTACCAGAGAAACCCGTCGACAAAAAAGAAGGCAAAGAGCTTGCGAACGAGCTGCTCCTCGAACTCGCGCGTGGTTCGATAGTTTTCCCATCGGTTAAGCATCGAGGCGAGGCGCAGGAAGAGCTCCCAGTTGAGGAGCTCGACGAGCAGGCCCCAGGCGGCCGAGATGAGCACAAAGCTCGCCGTCTTGAGCGCCGGATGCATGCCCGAGGAATGGATGAGCAGCCACGCCGCGTACAGCAGCACCACGATGCCCGTGAGCGACAGCAGATGCAAACCAAGCACAGGGATCGTCACGAACCGCACGAGGGTGCGGCGCCATCGCGGGTACTTTTCGCGCAACACGGCACCATTTCGTGAGACGACGCGCTCGCCCACAAACTCTGGCCGCACTACCTCTGCCTCGCGCAGGTCGTCGACGTCCCACAGCGATGCGAGCTCGCGCTGATGCACGCGCCATCGAGCGAGGAAGAGCGAGCCCCATAATGGGATCGCGAGGCCAAAGAGCGGCGTGAGCAGCGCAGGCAGCCGCGTCGAGATGAAGGGTAACAGCCACAGCACGACGCCCAGCGCGGCGGGCAGCACGAGCCAACGCTGGTGTGCGGTGCGAAAAGCGTGCAGGAAGGCCACCTTTTCACCATACTCATTTCGCATCGCATGCAGTAGCTGCGCCTGCAGCAATGGCTTGCGGCACAGCTGCGATAGCAGCGTCGCCGCAAAGCGGCGGTCGTGCGGAGGGAAGATGGCTTGCACGGAAAGCAGATCGGGGCGCAATGCTGTGCTACCAAGTTGCAGCAGCACCTCATTGAGTGGCTGCTGAAGCAGTGCCACGCGTCGTGCAGAGGTGAGCGTGGCCACGGGCAGCTCTTGGACAACGAATTCGCCATGCGCTCTCGATTGGATCCACGCATCCAACTGCTCGCGGTAGTGCTCCCTGGCGAGTCGCTCGTCCGAGCCCCGCAAAAGCGCCACTAGCCCATCACGTGAGACGTTGAAGCCCGACTTTTCGAGGCTACTGTCCAATAGCTCTAGTGCCGCTTGAGCGTCCCGTACGCCGGATGGTCCAAGAAGTCCCAGAGAGACGGTCGACACGAGCCGCTTCGCACGCGACCATCGATGCCCACTAACGTCGACGAGAAGGAGCACGAAG
Source organism: Chrysochromulina tobinii (assembly GCA_001275005.1). Lineage (NCBI taxonomy): Eukaryota > Haptophyta > Prymnesiales > Chrysochromulinaceae > Chrysochromulina > Chrysochromulina tobinii. Next base: position 15,719 of record JWZX01003260.1, on the reverse strand, counting down.
TCGGCCCGCGCGTCCGACCCTCTGCCATCGTGCATGATTGTGGGCCCGTGAAGCGCGGTTTCGTTGATCGGAGCTGACCTTTTCGCTGTTCGAGTGCAAGTGGCAGACGCGGCGCGCATGTGTGTGTCGCTCTTTTCGGCTCAATGCTCATCACGGCAAAAATTTGTGGCAGTTTAGTCGCATGTCTGTGTGCGCGCCGGACACCGCGCATCCGCACTTCCCTTACCCACCACCTACCGCTTCACGCATCATGATTCACCAGAGCTGCCCGTGGCCACGCTCACCTCTGCACGACGCGTGGCACTGCTTCAGCAGCCCCGCGGCCTGCAATACGACATTCAGTGCATCTGCCTCTGGGCGTCGCAATCGCCCGCTAGGGCCGGACGTTTACTTGCAGTTCGAGCCGTCCTCGTAGCACTTGTAGATGTTATCGAACTCGGGCGCCGAGAAGGTGCCAGGGGTGGCCCACGCGCACGCATCCTCCAGGGCGAGGGCACCCGACTTGACGCGGACGTAGCCGTTCTCGCCCCAGTACTCACCCCAGCTGTTGCGAACGATCCAGTAGAGGCCCTCCGTGGCGTCGGTGCCCCAGCCGACCACCGAAATCACGTGGTCAGTCATGAACGACTTCTCAGTGGCAATGCCGCCAGTGTACTTGGTGATGGGAGCAGCGTCAATGGTGCACGCGATCGGCCCGCGGGCGAAGATCTCCTTCTGCATCGCGTCAGGGCCCGAGATGGAGCCGAACTCGGCGACGGTGGCGTTCGGGTAGTGAGTCAGGCCAACGCATGCCTCGCCGAAGGTGCCGCATGTGCGCGCGGTGTTGAGGGCCGTGCACGTGGAGTCCACGTGCTCGCACCAGCCCTCCTTGGACTCGGAGGAGCACGCGAGGTACGGCTGCGAGAGCGCATACGAGATGCCGGTGCCCGTCTTGGACGAGATCGAGTGGATCCACTGGTACGGGCCGTCGAGCGAGCCGCCGTGGCACGAGCCGGCGTTGCCGCAGTTGAGCATGTGCTGCACACTTAGGGCCACATCTGTGTGGCCGACGTTGCCATTGCGGGCGATCTTGATGCGGTCCCCGAGGGCCGAGACCGCACCGTGTGCCCAGCACGAGCCGCAATACTGTGGGATGTGCTGGTTGAGCGAGGCCGTGCAGTAGTTGACGCCGTCCTTGTTGCACCACGAAAAGTCGTTGGGGTACCCAGCCTCCGGCGCCGCGAGAAGGTCGTGCGAGTTGCTCGAGTTGCCGCGCCAGACAATACCCATCTTCTCAACCTCTGCGCGCGGAAGCAGCTCCGATTTGCGGATGTTGACGCCGAGGGCAAGGGACGAGGTCACCATCATGTACAGCATGTTGGGGGGGGACAACAGAGGGAAGCGGAGCTCCCGAGGTCGTCTGGGCGGGCGGCTACACGCGAATTGACGAACGCGCCGCCGCGGTCAGTCTGGAAGCTGCCTCTGCGATCCTCAAGGACGTCTTGGGCAACTTGAAGACTTGACACAACTACGGTACCGGTGTCCCGGCTCCCCCGGTGTCTTTTTACGGTAGACATGAACTTGAACTTGAACTTGACTTGTGAGACCCGCGGATACTGTACATGGCTTCTGATGCCATTTCGGCAGCCGCTACGATGAACCCGGGTACGAATCAAGTTGAAGAAGAACTTGTGCAACGGCTGCAAAAAATCGACCCGCTTGCCCGCCTCATACCTGGTCCTCCACGGTTCTGCACCAATGCTCGGTGCCTGTGCGGTCAGCAGGTCGTTCTCCACGGACATCGCATCGGCGTTGGCGGTCATGTTGCGCTCGATGAGGCCCTCGTCATTTCCAGAGTTGTTGACCGCATCGTGGCGACAGATTGCGTGTGCTGCAATTTCTTCGCAGTTTCTACAATGTTCGGAGGCGTGCTTCGTGAGGCGATTCGTCGTGCCTCTCCACCGTGCTCGAACCGATTTTGACCCATCAAATTTGCGCGAGGGCCGGATTGACGTCGCGACGCGCTTGATTGCTGCGGCGTTGATCTCCTCTCAGCGAACGCGGCACAACACGGAGATCTGCTTGCCATTCCTCGGTGATAAGGAACGGCCGCGCACTGTATGCGTATCTGGGATCGCGAAAAGTTTGCATCCAAGCGAAAGCTTTATCGGCTCTCGCCTTCGAACTGCAATCGGGTATCTGGAGCTTTCGTTGCGGCCGGGCTCTGGCCAGCGGGTTGAGGTTCCAGAGACCGTGGCCCATGACGTGCGAGGGTTTCGGCTGCACGACGGCGGCTTTGAGGCGAGCTTGCGTGAGGCTCTCACAAACGCTCGTGATGGAGGCAGCAAAGCGCCTCTGTTACTTCTGCTCCAGGAAGCGCCGCCACTTGCAAGCGTACTGGCAGAACACCTGCCTAAGAGGGTCGAAGATGCGTCCTCGGCTACGAGCACTCAGCAGCTTCCTTGGACTGACATCGTGATCGTACTCGGCGATGACATAGGATTGTCGGACGAGGAGCGGGACATGTGCACGCGCGTGGGCGAGGAAGCTGGAGGCGGCGGGCCAGTCCTGCGCGCCTCACTCGGAAGTGGCGCTCTCCTAGCCAGCCATGCAGTGGTCATCGCACACCATTATATGGATCAGATCCATGAGTGCCCATCGAGGCTATGGAGTGATGGCTCACACGATGCGACCAAAATGGGTCGGCAGCGTTGCCGACGAGTCCAGCGCCAGCAGCGTGGCAAGCAGCAGCAGCAGCAGCAGCAGCAGCAGCAGCAGCAGCAGTACGAGGTGGCTCTGGACTCGGTGCTCGATCAGTCTGTCGAAAAATGCCAAGAGGTTATGGAGGAGACTTGAAATAAGGCTAAATATTGGTATATTGTACGCCAGTACGCGGCTGTGTCCCTGTGAGTTGTATTTTCGGCCCATCGGCCGGTATGTCGAGAGCGGATTCCGGTAGCGGTGCAATGCTTGCCCGTACTAGCTCGTTTATGGATTACGCCGTTTTTTGAGGGGTCCCGTGAATACGCAGGTGGGTGTGTGAAATCACAGGAACCTATGCATTCACACCTACCTGCGAGTTCACACCCACTGTGAAATCGGCAGGCTGGCGTGCAAAGAATGCTGGCGTGTGTGATTTCACACCCCTCTGTGATTTCACAGGGGCTGCGAAATCACACCCCCTGTGATTTCACATTCGGCATGTGCGAAATCACAGCCTCCCGTGATGCGTGAAAACGCACGTGAGCACCCTTCGGTACATCGGTAGACGGTACACGATTTCACACAGCCTGAGAAATCGCACGCGCCGCGTATGATTTCACACCCTCCTGTGATTTCGCAGAGCCTGCGAAATCACAACACCTGTGAGTTCACACACTTCTGTGATTTCACACCCCAACCTACGAACGCACCCTACTGACGAATCTCATGTACTTGATGTACGCATCCCGTGTGTGTGTTATACACCGTATCGCTTGACGCTTCCTCCACGCTTGCAAGAACAGAGATATTTTCAGAGAAGCGTTCTTTCCATTTCAAAGCGCGCAAAGGATCAAGCTACTATGGAAAATCTCAACGACCTAATACCTAAAGAGTTAGCAGATCCTGCATGTTCGAAGTTGGAATGCTTGTTTTCCAGGGCTTGTTTTGCCTCGAGCAATGTGACCATATCATGTCGAAGGCGACCCTTCCTTTGAGCGTGCGCGCCGCTGCTCTGCTATCCGTTCCTCGAGCTCTCGCTGGTTGGTCGGCGGCCGCTCGCCCTCGGGTGGATAAGTCACATATTTCCGACTCTTCACAATGTATGTGACGATCGCGTCGTTCCAGAATAGCGATGACGTCACGATGGGCGTCACGACAAAGAGCGTGAACTTGAAATTCTCCATGATGACTGTTTGAAACAAAGTCCGGCCAGAACCTTTCCACATGGCCTCAGAGCTGCGGCGTGCGCTACGCTGCGGCGCTGCAGCTTGTGGTTTGCCAACGCGCGATGCGACGGGCTCTTTGTTTTGGCTCTCGTCAGAAATTGCTCGGAAAGTGATTTTCGAATGAACGTGTGGCTGTGAACAGCGGGGATCGAGACTTGAGTGCATTGTTTGAACCGAAAGGCCGATGGAGAAGGTGTGAGGTCAAATTTCGTCTTCGTGAATTTGACGGAAGAGAGGACCGTTCTCTTCGCGACGAGTGGCCACACACACCCTTGCAACACACCCTCATGTTAGCGTCGGCGACACTGACAGGGTCATTATTTCGATACAAAGCAGATACCTGGCCCGCACCACTGCAAGCCTTTGAATCGCCTGCTACGCACTCACATGCCAAGTACGTCGTCTACGTTGGCGGCTTGACCGACGGATTGCTCGCTTGCGCATACGTGGAGGCTCTTGGCCATGAGCTAGACAGGCGTGGCTGGGCACTGGTGCAGCCTTTGCTCAGCTCCTCTTATGCCGGATTCGGGTGTTCGTCGCTCGAGCGCGACGCGACTGAGCTCGCGCAGCTGCTCACACACATCAAGGAGGAGCGTCCCGTGGAGGCGTTTGCAATTGTGGGCCATTCCACGGGGTGCCAGGACAGCGTGACACTGCTTGGACAGGCACCGCCTGATATCCGTCGGTTGATTCGCGCGGCTGTTCTGCAAGCACCCGTGTCCGATCGCGAAGCGGCTACTCTCTTCGGCGACGATGAGGCTCGTCTCAAGGACTTGAGGGCAGCTCAGGCGTTGGTTGCCGAAGGCAAGGGCAATACGCTGATGCCCGAGATGTTCTATGGCTTTGTGCCCATTACAGCATCACGATACGCGTCGCTTGTCGGACGGCTAGGTCCGGATGATATGTTTAGCTCCGACTTCACGGATGAGCAGCTTGCGGCCATTCTTTCGCACATGGGAACGCGTGGCCAACATGAGGGCCGCTCGGCCCACAAGGGCTATCCCGCGATCGATCCCGTGCCCGACCACCCCGGACTTAGGACCCTCTTTGTGCATTCTCAGAAGGACGAGTACGTGCCACCGGCTGTAGATGTGTCGATACTTTCGGAACGCTTCGTAATCGCGGCCGGCGGTGCCGCAAATGGCGCAGCAGCATACATAGTGCCCGAGGCGAACCACAACCTGGCTCGGCCGCCTACCGCACTTGGTGACTTTGTCGAGCGCGTGGGGCTGTGGCTGGCGGGGTCTGTTTAATAAACTCGAAGGCGAATCAAGTTTGCAGGCTGCAAGGAATCGCGCGCGCTCAAGGATGGCTGCGGTGACGATGAACTACCTAATACGGGATGAATACTTGCCAGGCACGATGCCGAACGACGCGAAACGCTCAAGGCCCCTGGGCAAAAAAGTGGCGAAAAAGCGACGTCAAGCCGGTCTGGTCGCCGATGGCCGGCGGGCGTCGCCGAGAACGAACGTTATCGCCGTGAGATGCGGCCCGCCTGCGGGCGCGCAAGGGACCGTCTTGCCGCTGCCTCATTGCACTTTCGACTTTGCGGGTTCAATGGCGTGTTCTCGCGCGCGCGCACGGCGGGTCGAGGGTGACGGTCGCGTAGAAAAAGAAATACACGAATCCCGCGCCCGAACCGGCCAAGAACTTGAAAAGACAATACCCTGAACCCTCCGGTACGAACAGCACTCTGCAGCACTACCTTGATGACATCCCGCCCATCCGTCATCATCCGTCGAGCGTGTCGTCCCTACGAAGCTACGGCCGCCACCGACCGCTCCGACCGCTCTGCCGCGTGCACCGCCCAGGAGCGCACAATATAGTAGAATATAGTTCCGCATGCACGGCGGATCGTCATGCACGCGGCGACCCCTCCCTCGTCGAGCCCTCTGCCGCATGGTCCCAGCGAGAATAGACTGGCCCGCATCGCCATCGACGTTCGGCGAGCTCATTTCAGCTCGGCCATGATTTGTTGCACAGTCTTACCACGGGTCTCTGGCACCTTGAGAACAAGGAAGAAGGCAAACGGAAGCAGCACAAGCAGGAATGGGACAAAACACATGCCACCTAGAGCGGCGGACATCGGGAGGAAGATAAGGCCCACGATAAAATTGGCACCCCAGTTGCAGAGTGCGTTGAATGACGAGCCCGCAGCGACCTTGTCCGGGGGAAAGAGCTCGGCGGGCAGCAGCCATGGGATCGGCCCCATGCCCACCCCAAAACACATGACGAAGGAGACGACAGAGAAGACGGCAAAGGGGGCGGTCCAGCTCTGGCCCGGGTGCGTGAGCGCGACAGTCAACGCCACAATGGAGGCCGACATGCCGAGTGCCGAGCCGAGGATGAGCGGCTTTCGACCGGCCAGGTCCATGAGCGAGGCGGAGAGCACCGTGATGAGCACGTTCCCCACGTTCATGAGCACAGCGACGATTGTCACGGTGGACGCGTCGATACCGTTCTGCGAGAGGAATGTAGAGCTGAAGTTGAAGGCATTGTTGATGCCGGAGAACTGCTGCGTCACCGCGCACACGAGCGTGATCAGCAGCGACGGGCGCAGCTTTTTGTCACGGAGCAGCGCGCCGATGCTGCTACCGCTGTCGCCGCCGGTGCTCTCGCCACCCGCATGCCGTCCGAGGGCGGCCAACTGCATGTGATCGAGCTCCTTTGTGACCGCGTCGCGTCGGGGGCCGTACTCGGCGGGGCCAACGCCGCGCAGCTCGAGAAGAATGCGCTCCGCTTGGTAGGCGGCCTCATGGCCTCCCCCCGCGAGCCATGCCGGCGACTCGACAAGCAGCGGGCGCAGCAGGAGCTGTACCGCTGACGGAATCGCCACGCCGCCCAGGATATAGAGGGGCCAGAGCGATGTGGTGCCGAGAAAAGCGGGCAGGCCGAGTGTCTGCGCCGTGAGCAGCGCGAGGACGCACGCGAGCTGGAACATGACGCCGAGCGTGCCGCGCAAGTGCGGCGGCGCGAGCTCACCGAGGTAGATGGGCACAACCACAGTCGCGGCACCCGACGAGGCGCCAGTGAGCACGCGGCCAACTATCATCAGCACGACGCCGAAACTGCCCGTGTAGGCAGCGGCTGCCTCGCACGCCGCGCCGACCGTGCAGGTGATCGAAGCGATCATGATGGTCGAGCTCCGACCGAGCGAGGTGGCGAGAGGCTCGGCCGCCGCACACCCGATAAGCGCACCCAGGCAAAATATGGAGACGCACAAGCTCCACACAAAGTCGGCGTCGGGGCCCGCAGTTGCCGGGATGCCAAGTGTCTCGCGCATCGCCACGCTCGCCGTGTTCATCGAGCCCAACATGAACCCAAAGTTCCACGACGAGATGACGGCCAGCCCAGCGGCGGTCAGCAGCGGCATCGGCAGCCGAACTTCCATGCGCACGACCTTATCATCGTCGCCATCATCGTCGAAGGCAGAGCCGATCTCGTCGAGGGACCTAGACACTGAGAAATTGCGTGACACGCGCGAGGACAGACCCGGAAGCGCGAGAGGCGCCAGGTCAAACAGCGGTGACTCGGGCATGTCGTTGAACAGCCTGTCCGAGGTGCTGTGCCGCCGAAGCAAGGACTGACCCAGGTTAGCCATCGAATCGTCACGGCGCGGGAAGTCGGGCACGGACATGGAGGGCTTCATTGCCCGCGAATGGGCACGCTCCAGCAATTCGTGAGTGAGTGTGCGTCGCAAGGAATCTCGAGCGCACAACCGAGGAGCATTTTTGCATCCGGCCCCACGATTCCTCAGTTCCGTCAACGCGCCGCGACGACGCGCGAAAAAGTCACGATCCGGTTCAAAGGCACAGAGTGGCACATGGGGAAGCCCAAATGTCACTTGACTTGACTTGAATTACAGTACCGGTTTTACATGTGTCCCGGCTCCCCCCGGTGTCTTTTTACCGGTTTTACATGGGTCCCGGCGCCCCCGGTGTCATTTTACCGGCTCCCCCCGGTGTCTTTTTACATGTATTTTCAACTCTGGGAAGAATGGCGGTCGCGGGCGATTTCTCAACACTTTCAATACGCGATCTGAAGCAAGAGCTATCGCGTCGTCAGTTGGATTACAGCGGGTTGTCCGAAAAGCCCGAGCTGGTTGAGCTTCTCCGCAAGGCATCGTCCGAGTGCGAAACTGATAAGAGTGGGTCGGCAGAGATGGCGGACGTCGACATAGATACAACTCTTGCGAGGCTGAGCAATTTGCTCGATACGCTTCCGGCAAGCATGACATTACTGGACAAGAAGTGGAGCGAGACCAGGCAAGAAAAGGTTTGCGGACAGCTCAAAACTGTCAAGCACCTCCTCGATCAGAGCACACGGATTGGGAGGAACAATCCGGGATGGCAGTCGCGCTTAGAAGAGTACAATCAACTTGCCCGAGAGTTCAAGAAGATTCGAGACCTTCCTCGAAACATGGACGGGTGATGGATGCATGTCGACTCTTGAAGTTCTAATCTTCTGTACACCTCGTAGATGGTAAATCCGACTGGTGTAGCTGTACGTGTCGCATGCACTGACGGACGGAGACGACAGACGCGTGTCCGTTCGCTTCGCGCGCGCGGCTCGCATTGCCTCTGAGGTGACTGGTCTCGAGAATCCTGAACCTCCGCGCTCTTTTGCAGCATTGTTTGTTTGTTTGTCTTTGTGACGAAAAAATGCCGAGGGAGCGTGCCAGCTCCCGGCGCTTTCCCTTTGCCGTTCCGCGCACAGGCCACGCGGCGCGACCGGCGACCCGCCGGGGTCGGTGCCGACTGCAGTATGCGCGTAGCTACGCCGCAGTACCGGAAGCGGTAGTCTGTACGGTAGCGGGTACACACCGACGCACACAACTTGCCATCGACAGCGGGCGACTCCAGTCTCAACACCTCAGTCGAGCTCCAGCTTCCCGAGCATCCCTTCGAGCGAAAATAGCTGAAGCTGCTGCAGCTCTGCGCTGGACGTCGCCCCGTCCTCACGTGTCACACGAACCTCGGTTATAAGCCACAAATGCTCTGCAAGCGTCTGAGCTGTCGGCCGCTCATGAGGCAAATATCTTGTGGCCAAACGCACAAAATCGATGGCGCCTATACTCGGAAGTGGATGCTCGTCGTCGTCGTCGTCGTCGTCGTCGTCGTCGTCCGCACACTCGTCCTCTCCGAACGGGTCATTGGCTTTGCATCGAGCGCTGAGGGTCATCAAGGGATCGAGGAGGCCAGCCCAAGGATTCTTTTCACCGGCTTGCTCTGCAGTGTCCCGCTTAAGGGCCATGGAGCTCGACCGATCCTGCGCCTCCTTCCAGTCGAATGGTACCTTGCCGCGCAGTAGGAAACAGGTGAGGCACCCGAGGCTGAACACATCTGCCGCCGGACCGTCGAAGCCCTCCTTATCTTTGCCAAACTCGACGTAGTCCTCAAAGATGCGCTCGGGGCTCTGGAAGCTCTTCGTACCTCCATGCTCCTCCACAAGAGGCCAGAAGAGTGGAGCAGGCTCGCCCTCCACTAACGGCTCGAAGAGAGCAGCAGTGCCGTAGTCGATGAGTTTGAGGTTGCCGCTTGGGGGGTGGATGAGCACATTCTGGGGCTTCAGGTCGAGATGGGCCACGCCCATAGCGTGCATATGAGCGAGCGCCTCAAGCAGCGTCTGCACGATCGGTCGCGCCTCGGTCTCCTCGACCCGGCCTGCTCGAGGCCATACCAGCCCAACGGCTGCCCAACAGCATCCTTCACGGCCTCCTCGAACCACGTAATCGTGGAGCTCGATGCCATCGAATAGCTCCAGCACGAGCACTGCACGAGCTGCTTCAATCGAATGCGCAGCGAGAGCAAGCAGCAATCGGCAACTCACCGGCGGCGCCACGCCACCATCACCAAACAACCTTTGGTGAACGGCCACCTCGCGCTCGACGTCACTCACAGTGGTCACGTGGTCCTGATCGCGACCTCCGAGCTCCACAAATTTAACTGCGACAGACTCACTGGTTTCGATGCGCTGCGCCAGCCATACGTGCCCAAAGCCACCGTCCCCCAGCTTCCTCACGCATTGAAGCCGACCAACACCTTCAATAGGAGGGCAAACGGGGGGAAGAGCGGCCGCGGCAGCCGCACCCATAGCTGCGACCATCGCTGCGGCCATCGCCTCCTGTGCGGTGCCTGCTAGGAGTGGTTTTCTGGTGTCGCTTGCGGCAACGAGAGCGTTCGAACCTTGCTTAGATGTCCATCTGGCACAGGACATCTGGCACGCCTTCTCGGCCACTCGCACAGATGTCGCGTTCTCCTTATTCAACGCCGAGTGGAGACCATGCTGCGATTGCGGAGTACTCTGTTTCGCCAATGACACTAATCCGAGCGGGCGCCTTGTCGGACTTGGCGAGAGCGCCTCCATCGTCCACGACGCTCGCGCGATTTGAAACGCGCGTGTCTACAGTACCCGGTAAGGACATCACACTTGACTTGACTCACGGAAAATGGAAAACAAGTCATCAGTACACAAAAAGGGCAAAACAAGTCTCAGTCTGAGGACAGCACACGCAAAGAAGACACACAGGCACAAACAGGAATCCAGGCTCGGGCCCCCGCTGCCCGGTGCCCGCAAATGGAGCGTCACACCGCACACTCATCGGCTTAGGTGTGTCGTAGACATGGCCACAAGCCCGGGCCCGTGCTAAGCTGTTCTGAGCAGCGCTCAGGCTACGGATGATTTGCGCGCGTCTCGCGCCCGCCCGCCCCAGTTGCCCAATGATTGCCGCGCTGCAGCCTCGTCCATAAGCACGTTGGCACTTGGCCCAGCAGCTCCACCATGGTGTGCGAGACTACAGCTCGTCCTTGCCAGCGCCGCCCTCGAGCACCTGGCAGATGCCGCACGACGCCGGGCACACGCGGTACATGAAGGCCTTGTTATCGTCGCACTGGCTGCCCTTGGCCCATCCCCGGCACGACTCATCGTGGTCCATGCACACCGTCGAGCAGAGTCCGCACGAGTCGGGGCACTCCTTCATCACTGCGAGCGGGTTGGTGAGGCATTCTCCGGCCTCGGCCCAGATTTTGCACTGCGTCGCGTTGTTGTCCGCACAGCGGATGCCGTCGCACACGCCGCAGGAGTTCGGGCACTCTTTGTACATGAACCCCGGGTTCTTGTAGCACTCACCATCCGCCGTCCAGCCCGGGCAGTCGCTCTGGACATCCTTGCACGTCGACTTGCACGCCTCGCACGTGACGGGGCAGTTGCGGATCATGAACTCCGGGTTCTCATTGCACTCACCAGCAGCACCCCAGCCTGGGCACTCCTCTTTCAGGTCCTTGCACTCGGGCGTGCACAGACCGCACGAGGTCGGGCACAGACGGAGCATCGCATCGGGCTGCGCACGCGGCCATCACACAGGTTGCGTTAGCACGCATCGCGGAAGGCATAGCCTTGCGCGCACGCAGCACAGATCAGCACAGCAAGCCGGGGAGTCTGCTATTCGACCCTCGAGAGCGAGCCGCGCACGTTAGTCTCGCACTCGCCGGCCTGCGCCCAGCTGCCGCACGACACGTCGGTGTCGTTGCACGAGTGAGTGCACGTGCCGCACGACAGCGGGCAGATCTCCGCCATGTATTTCTGCGCACAGAGAGAGAGAGAGAGAGAGAGAGAGCAGGAGCAGCATTAGAAGATGAGGAGATGGAGCTGCTGCACAGAGACGCGCGCGGTTACAGCGCACAACCGAGTGCGCACCGCATTATCGCCCGCGCACTCGCCATCGCGCGCCCAGTTTGCGCTGTCAGTTTTCTTGTCGTTGCACACCCCGCCATAGACAACTGCTACCAGCAGGGCCGCCGCAAAGGTCATCTGAGACAGCGCCTGAGCAAAGAGAACAGAAGGAAAGGGGCCGAAGGACAGTCGTGGCGCGTCAGTATGGTCCAGAAGCTCGTTTGCCTCAGGTCTGCAGCAGACATCAATCGGAGCGGGCGCAGATTCGGTCGCACCATGAGGGAATTTGCTGACGTGTCGATCCCCCCGATTACATGTACATTGGGTGACATTCACGAAGATCGTGACTGAATTGTTTACGTAGCAGAGTGTCCTGAAACAACTTTTTAGATATCGAATTTACGCGGCAAACAGTCATCCCGGGAGCGTCTGCGCCCGGCATCCAGGCAGGCAGCGTTGACGACGAAGTGCGTCCCGGCCTCCAGGCAGGCAGCGGCGGCTAAGATTGTCCGTCGAGATGCCCCTCGAAAGTTTGCCCGAAGCCGCTGTCTTAGAGCCCACCACCGTGGTTTCGCTGCTGAAGAGTGATCGCTCCCGATCGCGATTAACGGCTCTGGATATTACCCTATGTGAGCGCCTTGGCTCTGGCTCGTACGGTGCGGTCTACCGTGCGACGACAGTGCACCACGGTGCCGTTGCGGTCAAAGTGTTGCCTCTGGGCCCGAAAGATATATCTTCGGAGCTCAAGCACGAGCTCAAGCTCCTGCAGCGCTGCTCGTCGCCCTACATGGTGCGCGCGCTCGGCGCATTTTCGAAGCCGCATGAGCTCTGGATCGTCATGGAGCCTCTGCCCGCACGGGTCGCTTCTCGACGTGCTGCGGACCATCGAGCAGCCGTTCGCCGAGGAGCAGATTGCGCTTGCATGCCGCGACGCGCTGCGCGCCTTGCAGTACATGCACACGCAAGGCAAGGGCATCATCCATCGAGACGTCAAGTGCGCCAACCTGCTGCTCGGCGACGGCATCGTGAAGCTCGCCGACTTGGGCATCGCCTTGCAGTTGAATTCTACGGCGTCGAAGCGCATGTCGATGATCGGCACCCCGCACTGGATGGCGCCCGAGGTCGTGGGCTACGGCAAGTACGATGCTCGGGCAGACGTGTGGTCGCTCGGGATCGCGGCCATCGAGATGGCGCAGGGTGAGCCGCCGCACTACGACCTGCGCCCGATCCTCCGCGTCATGTTTGCTATCGCTAAGGAGCAACCACCCACGCTCCGCAACCCGAGTGCCGCCTCGGCGTCCTTCAACGACTTCCTCATGAAGATGCTCACTAAGGAGATGACGAGCCGCCCGAGCTCGACGGAGATGCTGCAGCACCCCTTCGTCGCGGGCGAGGGTGGCGAAGGCCTCGACCCGAACGCGAGCGGCCTGCACGCGCTCGTGCATGCCGTCCAGGAGGCGGTCGCGTACAAGCTCGCCAACCCGACTCCCGAGCACGCTAGTCACGACAGCCTCAACTGGGGCGGCTCCACATGCACGGTCGGCAGGTCCCTCGTGAACGGCTCGAGCGACTATGCGGAGGGTGGCGCCACCTTCATCCGGCATGGCACGAGCTGTGCGGGTGGCGCACTCCCGGGCACCGTCCTCTATCACGGCAGTCTTTCATCCGACGCGTCGGCCGCGGCCGGCGGCACATTCGTGCAGCGAGGCACTCCCGAGCGCGGGCACGCTGTGCCGCCCACGTTGCCATGGATGCGCCCTGCCCTCGGTGTCCCCTCGCCCTCGAAGCTGCCGCTAGCTCCGACGATGCCTGCACTGGCGACACCCGCGCAAGCGATGCCCGCGCTCGGCACCATGCGCTGCGCGCCGCCACCACCACCGCCGACGGCGCCGTCGTCTGGAGCTAGCGAGGGCGTGGCGATTGATGACGAGAATCTCAGCCCGTGCTTCGAGAACCTCAGCCCCAGTTTGCCAGAGAGCGCGCTACGGAAGGCATCGGCCGCGCGCACGCCTCTCAGCAAGCAGTGCCCGCCAACGACTGGGACCGGCGAAAACCTCAGCCCCCAATGTGCGCCGCCGCAGACGCCTGCTCTGAGCGAGGAACCCTCGCCGGCGCTCTCCCAATCAGGGCGAGAGCCCTCGCCGGCACTCTCAGCTGTTGGCAGCCCTGCCTTTGGCGGCCGCCATTTGCCCCGCGTGGGTGACGCAGCGCCGCCGGCCCGCTCCGCGCCGCCGCCCCCCAGCCACGGTAGCGTCGACGATGGCGTCGTGTCGACGATGCGACGAACCTGGTTCGAGGACGGCGACTTGATGGCGCCGCCGAAGACGCAAATCCAACGCTCAGCATCCGACGATGCACTCTTTGATAAGTCGCGCCCGAAGCCGGTGCCACGGGGCTTCTTCAGTGTACGCACGCCACGTGGGAACTGGACTCCACGCGCGGCTGCTCCCGACGCCGCTGTACACCTGGTGCGCGTAGATGGCCGTGGCAAAGACTGCGTCGTCTCGTGAAGCGCAAGACTCGCCAGTCTGCGGCCAGACATACGCGTCAAGCGCGGCACTGGTGCGAGAAAGCGCGGTGCGACACGGACACCGTCCCGAGGTACCGGACCGCCTCCTCGAGTCACGCGCGCCGGGTGTTGCGTACCGCACTGTATGGGTTTAATTTTCCGGGAATCATATGAGATATGTTTATCATTTGTATCGTCGCCGCGGCCGCCGCGGGCCTGCGCGGCGCGTCCCGTGTGCGCGGTGCGCGCGCGCGCCACCGGCCGCCCGTCCCGCCACGCACGACGTCGGGCTGTGCGGTGTGCGCGCGGGCAGGGTCCGCCGCACGGCATTATGTTTTACGGTAGGCCGGTTTAGGATTTAGCGTCCCGCTGTCACGCCCCTCTCCTTCCCCTCTCCGCCCCTCGGCGCCCCTCGCCCTCGCCCCTCGTTTTCGGTTTGAGCGTTCCTCACCGGCTGTCGTCGTGCTGCCACCGCGCGCCCAGATCTCGATAAAATAGACACGTAGTCGGGGTTTCTGTCTTTCATCATGCTCAGCGGGCCGTCAGCGCGCATCCTCATTTTGTGCTCAGTGGGCTCATCATCGCCAACATCGCTACAACATCGCCGCAGCGTGCTCAGCGTGCTCAGCAAGCTTAGCGTGCTCAGCATGCTTATTGTGCTCAGCATGATCTCGCCGCAGCGGGTGGCGTTCAAAATGACCAAGCACATCCTGCGTGCGGCGGAGTTCCTTCGCGATCTCGTAGCTCGTCTGGTCATTGAAGTACGACACTTACCGGGGCGTGTGATGGTTGCCGACCTTCTGACTAAGGCTGTGGCCCGGGTCGTCTACCACGAGCTCCTTCGTCTCTTTGACACCTACGCTGCCACGGGTGTGGTGTGCCCCGATTAATATGTACGGCCGCATGGCTTTCGCCGCAGCCGTGAGGGGCTATCACGGGGCATGTGTATGCTCAGTACTCCCTAGGTGTTCCCTATGGGCATGTGTATGCTCAGTACTCCCTAGGTGTTCCCTATGTGTTCCCTATACGGGAGCACTTAGCACGTTTTAGTCAGGTTTAGTCCGAGCCCGGCGGCGGCGGGGTATCATCAGCAAACCACGAGTACCGCTCGCCGGCAATGCCAGGGAACTGATCCTCCCACGGATGGATTTTGGCCACAGTGGTAATGCGACGAGAAGAGAGCAAGTAGACCACGTGGCCAGGGCTGACCTCAGAAGGACCGAGGTAGATGGCGTGCTCGCCACGATCGGACCGCCGACCATGGCTTGCCTCCCAACGCTCAGGCCACGCCTGATCTGCCCACGCGTGATGCTGTCTCACGCGGTCGTGCGCGCGCCTTACCATTCCTGCGCAAGCCATTGGAAGATGCGCGGCAGCCTCCGCCCGCGGCTGTGATTTATATGGACTTCGCTGGTCCCCTCCTTGCCAGCGCCGGGTGAGTATTACCGGGCTTGTCGGCTACAACGTACAAGCCTTGCGCGATCCTCGCAGCATCTTGGTGGGTGAGTGGTGACGCGACTCGCAAAGCACGCAAAGATTGGACAGATTTCAAGATCCAAATATCGCCATGCAGAATCCAGATTACGCGAGATTACGCGCCTATACTTTCCCCTTCGCGAGAACCCCCCCCC
>JWZX01003259.1:0-27456 GCA_001275005.1 Chrysochromulina tobinii | reverse complement strand
CAAAGCGAACAGCGTCAAGCTCGTCGACCTGTTCGCCGATTGGGACGAGGACGGCAACGGCGGACTCGACAAGAAGGAGTTCCGCAAGAGTATCATAGCCATGGGGTACGACGCGCCGAACAAAGACATCGACGCGATCTTCGACTCGATGAATGGGGATGGTAATGGCTTCATTGAGTTTGAGGAGCTCAAGGTGGCGCTCTCGGATGCGCGCATCAAGATCGCAGCGGCAGAGAAGGCCGAACAGAAGCGCAAGCAGGATGGCACCGGTGACAAGGAAGGCGAGAGCAAGCTCGACGTTGCCCAATTTAGCATCCTCGTCAAGGCTCGCGAGGAGGGCAAGCACACCGAGGAAGAGCTCAAGGCGCGCTTTGATGAGCTCGACGTCGACAAGACGGGTTGGATCGAGATGGCCGTGTACCTGTCCTGGTCGCTCAAGGACTGCATCGCGCGCGCATCCACGCGGCTCGTCGACATCTTTCTCAAGTGGGACGAGGACAAGTCGGGCTCGATCGACAAAGTCGAGTTCTATCGCGCCGTGAAGTCCCTCGGCTTCCCAGTGTCGCAGGCGGACACGGACATCGTCTTCAAGACTCTCGACGAGGACGGCAGCGGCAACCTCGAGTACAAGGAGCTCAGCGAGAAGCTCCGACAGGGGCTTGCCAAGCAGATCACGCAGCGTAAGCTCAAGCGCGGCGAGTCGCTCAAGGCCGACCGCAGCCGCACTAGCAAGCTCACCGCCAAGAATGTCAATACGAACTACATCGCGGCCTCATTGGCTTGTTTGCCCGAGACGGTCAAGCTCGATGCCAAGAGCGGCAAGCCCATCACTGAGCAGTTGCGCGAGATCCTCAAAAGGAACTCGGTCATGCTGATCGACCTGTTCCGCGAGTGGGACGATGATGGCAACGGTGCGCTCGACAGAAAGGAATGGCGCAAGGGCTTCGCCACGCTCGGCTACGACGCTCCGCAGAAGGACGTTGACGCGATCTTCGACTCGATGAACGAGAACGGCGATGGCTTCGTCGAATTCGGTGAGCTCAAGAAGGCTCTGTCTGACGTGAGTGTCAACCGGGCCGCGAAGCAGGACCAGGCGGCTGCCGAGCTCAAAAAGCGCAAGAGCCTCAAGCAGGCTAGCAAGAAGGACGTGGGCGAGGGCAAGCAGCTCTCGGCCGACGTCACCGACGACAAGAGCAACGTCGACTTCGAAGATTTCTGCATCCTCATCAAGGCTCGCGAAGAGGGGAACTTCAAAGAGGAGGAGCTCAAGGCGCGCTTCGAGTGGCTCGACGTCGACAAGTCCGGTCAGATCTCCATGCACACGTACCTCATGTGGTCGCTCAAGGACTGCCTCACACGGGCGTCCACACGGCTCGTCGACCTCTTCAGAAAGTGGGACGAGGACAAGTCGGGCACGGTCGACAAGAATGAGTTCTTCAAGGCGGTCCGTGCCCTCGGCTTCCCTGTCGAGCAGGTCGACACCGATGAGGTGTTCAAGTCGCTCGACATCGATGGTTCCGGCAGCCTCGAGTACAGCGAGCTCGTCGAGCGACTGCGTGCGGGCATCGCCAAGCAGCTCACGCTGCGTAACCTGAAGCGCGCGCCTGGGAAGGTCGACCGCAGCCGCACTGGCAAGCTCACGGCTAGGGCCGTCAACATGAACTACGTGGTCGCGCACACGGCGGCGTTGGGTGAGACGGTGAAGCTCGACGCATCGGGCGGCAAGCCAGTCGTGGAGCAGCTGAGCGAGATCCTCAAGAAGAATTCGGTGGCCCTCATCGACCTGTTCCGCGAGTGGGACGATGATGGCAACGGCGCGCTCGACAGAAAGGAATGGCGCAAGGGCATCGCGGCCCTCGGGTATGACGCGCCTAAGAAGGACATCGACGCGATCTTCGACTCGATGAACGAGGATGGCAACGGCTTCGTCGAGTTCGAGGAGCTGAAGACGGCGCTCTCGGGCAAGCGGATCCGAGCCAAGGCGGCTGAGGCGAAGGTCAAGGAGAAGCGCGCCTCACTCGGCGGCAACAAGGGCCAGGGCAGCCTCGATTTCGAGGAGTTCTGCATCCTGGTGCGCGGGCGCGAGGAGGGCGAAATCCCAGCGGAGGAGCTCAAGGCACGCTTTGAGGCGCTCGCGCCGACGGCCAACGGCATGGTCACAATGGCGCAGTACCTCACGTGGTCGCTCAAGGACGGCCTCATGCGCTCGTCACAGCGGCTCGTCGATCTCTTCCGTGCTTGGGACGAGGATGGCAACGGCAAAGTCGATGCGTACGAGTTCTACAAGGCCATCAGGGCGCTCGGCTTCCCGGTCGAGGAGAGCGACACCAACCTCGTCTTCAAGTCCCTTGACGCGGATGGATCGGGCCAGCTCGAGTACGCCGAGCTCAACGAGAAGCTTCGTGCGGGCGTAGGCAAGGAACTCACCTTGCGCAACCTCAGGCGCGCGCCAAAAAAAGCCGACCGCAGCATCACGGCCAAGGTGACGAATAAGAACCTGAGCTTCTCGTACCAGACCGCCGCCATCGCTGCCCTCAAGCCGACGGTGCAGCTCGATCCGGAGAGTGGCGTGCCGCTGCAGGAGCAGCTGCGTGACGTGCTCCGGCGGGAGAGCGTCAAGTTGATCGACCTGTTCCGCGAGTGGGATGAGGACGGCAACGGCGGCCTCGACAAGAAGGAGTTCCGGCGCGGCGTCGCGGCTCTCGGGTACAAACTGCCCGCTGCGGAGATCGATGCCGTCTTCGACACCATCGACTCCGGCGCCAAAGTAAAATCGGCGAATAATAGCCTCTCTGCCGGGGGGGGAGAGAACAACTTCATTGAGTTCTCGGAGCTCAGGCTCGCATTGAGCGACCACCGCATCAAGTTGGCGAACGACGCGGCGGACGCGCGCGCTCTGGCAGAGGGCAAGCGGCTTCCGTCAGAGCTGCGCAAGGAGCGGGAAGCGTCGCGCGTCGCCTTCGATGCCGAGCAAGGCGCTTCGCGCTTCCAACTGCCGCCGCTGGTTGGTGCGAAGCAGCAGCAGCTCTCGGCCTTCCTCGCGATGAACAACATCAAGGTGCTCGAGCTCTTTCGCGAGTGGGACAAGGACGGCAACGGCATGCTCGACAAGCATGAGCTGCGCCGCGCCGTGAAGACGCTCGGCTTCGTTGCGGATGTCGCTGACTGCGACGCGATCTTTGAGGCCATCGACGAGTCGGGTGACGGGCAGGTCGACTTTGATGAGATGAAGCGAGCTCTCAACTCGTTCCTTAAGGGGCGCATGCCCACGCCACGCTCGCCCTCGCGCTCCGGCTCGGGGGGCGGCATGAGTGGCATCAGCACACCCTCGTCGCCCACTCGGCGGCAGGCCATTGCCTTTCAGGTCGAGGCGGCCGCCAAGATCCTCGCCAACCTGCGCAAGGGCGAGGATGCTGGGGAACTCATCTTCGAGCCGCACGGCGAGCACACACACACGGTGGTGATGCTGCATCCAGAAGTGTCCACCGCCGAAGGGGTGTACGGCCGACTCGGTAAGCGGTTCCTCTCGATGAGCGAACACATCAAGTTTGTCTTCCCGCGTGTGCCGCTGCGCGACGGCTCGCCCTTTTGGTTCCTGCCGCCCCGCACGCGCGAGGGCAACCTGCCCGCGATGCACTTTTACATCCAGCCGGATGACGAGGAGGCTGACGCATTCGCCGAGGAGCAGCTTCAGTTACAGACCGAGCGGTTGCATGCTATCCTCGAGCGCGAAGCGGCTATCCTCCGTGGCGACACACAGCGACTCGTCGTTGGAGGCACTGCGCAGGGCGGCTCCGTCGCACTGCACGCGGCGATGAAGTTCCGCGCGCCGCTCGGGGCGCTGCTCTGCCTGCGCACCGCCCCGCTGCTCAAGTTTACGGTCGCCAACTCGCGCCTCAACCAGACGCCCATCTTCATCTTCGCGGGCGGGCGCGACTCGGTGTGCCCGCTCACGCACATGCAGGAGGCGTTCGCTGGGCTCTCGAAGGGTGGTTACAAACTCGAGTGGCACGTCGAGCCTGGGCTCGGGCACACGGCTGAGTCCCTCAACGAGCAGCGTTACGTGGCGTACTGGGTCGCGCGTGCCTCGCTCAGCAACGGCAGCAAGGCCGCCGACGCCAACGCCATCAGCGCGCTGCGTGCCGCTCTCGTGGTGCCAAGTAAGGTGAAGAGTGAGGACCTAATGTGGTCACTCTCGCCACGCCCGTACGTCGGACGGCCCGGCACCATGATGGCCGGGCTACCAACGCCTGGGAGCGTGCCACAAAGCTCGGCGCGCAAGGGCTTTGGCAGTGAGATCGGGCAGCCACTCTCCGCCATCGAGCGCGTGCCGCACCCGCCCGCTTCGCCCGCGCCCGAGCAGCCCAACACGTCGCGCGGCCGCAACGTTGGCGAGCTGCCACACACGCACTCGCGTAACGCGCGCCGCTGGGGAGGTCGCAGCACGCTGACGCAGGACTCGGCGCAGCGCTCCAAGGTCAGCTATACGACGGACGCTGAGATGCTCTATCCGCTGCCCGGCACCAAGTCCTTCATCCGTGGGCTGCGCCGCGCCACCGACCAGGGCGCGTACATCCCGTACATGTACCTCGAACCCGCTCAGGCGGCCACGCCGCATCGAGCTGGGCGCGTCGGCGTGTCACCGCTTGAGCGGCAGCCCGAGTGGCGGAACTGGGAGCTCTTCTTCTGAGACTGAGTGGCCAGGTGGGGCTGACGAGCAGCAGGGTGTTGGGAAGGGCTGGCGGATGTGTTCAGTGTTGTCCTGTGCCTGTGGAGATGGGATTCAGGCTGCGATGGAAGGCGAGCGCACAGACCATCCGGGCGAAAAGAGTCATCTTGACCCAAGGGGGAGTGGTCTACTATTTTTCATGTTTATAAGGCCCCACCCCTACACCTGTTTGGGAAATGAATGGTTGACCTAAGGGGGAGTGGTCTACTATTTTTCATGTTTATAAGGCCCCACCCCTACACCTGTTTGGGAAATGAATGCATGTGTATGGTGTTAACGTGTTTTAGAAATTGGGCTATGGCGGGTAAGTAGCTCATTTCTGATTTTTCTGAGTTGTAACTTGTAAAACTGGAAATTTGTAGTTCGGTTGTGGGTTGCGTACTTCTTATCATGGTACTTACCGGGTATTTATCTCGGGCGAGCCGTCCTCGACTGACCGAGTCGTGAAGCTCGACTGCCCCCCGGCCTTTAGTTCATGCAAGTGTTATGTGCAGTGCAAGTTGGTTTGGAGGGGATCAGAATGCAAAGCTCACCGACTCGGCCACATCGTCCTCTATCCGTCATGCTATCCGTTCAGCTTCTTTTCGTGAGATGTTGTCTCGGTCTTTCAAGGGCTTCAGGATCTTGAAGATGGCATCCCGGACAAGATCATCCATGATCGCGCGCGTGTTCCAGAACAGGCGCGACGAGAGGTTTTGCGGTCGCCGGCTTCCTTTTGCGCACGGGGCTGCCGAACCTAATTAGGGTTTCCTGAGGGGTTTTCTGGGCAAACGGAGATTGTCAGTCAAAAAGCGCGTGCCTGTGGACATCACACAACCTCGTGAGAGAGTGAGTGAGTGAGTGAGTGAGTGATGGACGCGGCCTTAACGGGCGGTCAAGTATACGTGAGGGGGTCGCCGCAAGGCACCTATACTCGTTCGCGAAGGCACTGTTGCCACATGCGGCAGTCGCGGGGCCGGGGTCGCGAGTTTTAGCAGTTACCTTTTAACACGCCTTTTCTACTGGCCTTTTACTTTAGAATCTTTTTTTTCTATGGAACCTCCTCGAGCTGCACCCTGCACGCATCTGTTAGACTCCGCGGCTATGTACGCCTATACCTGTGTTAATACGGGTGTGTTAGCACGGGTTGTGTCGGTCACACCTCCGTCCATAGCGATAGAGGCCCTCGTGCTTGGGGTCCGGAGGTTGTGCGCGTGTGTGTTTCACAGCAGCAGCAGCACGCTCTGTAACCACGCAAAATCCGTGTCGAGTGCAACAACGATTCGACCAAGGGCGCCGTGGTGAGCACATGCATGCAACTTCCTTTTTTTGGTATGACGCGAAAGACATTTTTAGTATGACGACGATTGAGACTCATGAGGCCAACGAGCCGATGACCTTCCCCGCCGAGAGCCTGATGATGACGACGCACGATAAGGACAAGTATGTAGTGGTTCTGCCTTGCTGGGGTTCGCCATACATTCACGGCATCGTGCGCAAGAAGGGCATGACTGGCGACGAACTCAACCTGCTACGACCGCAAGGAGTTCGTAATCCACCCCGACTTCTGCTCCGAGAACCGCCGTTGGGACTTGGCTCAGCAACTCCTTACCAGGCAATACACGGAGGTATATGTGAATGACGATTTTCCACATAAATGCGGAGTGAATACTGGGACGATTATCACGAACCCCGCACGGCGGCCTGGAGGTTGCCCCCACCTTAAGGGCAATGTTGCGTTGGTAGTTCCCAAGCGAGTATTTGAGATGCTCTGCCCCAACCCACGCACGATGATGCTCTACAAGAACCCCAAGACCAGCGATGAGGGTGAGAACGGGTTAGAGAACGGGTGCTGGGAGTTCGGGGACGAGGAAGAGACGGATAAGGCGACCAAGTACTTTGAGGAGAAGGGCTATGACTTCGAGGAGGACATTGGCTTCTGCTGGTTGGCGAAGTTCTATTCTTCTGATGAAGAGGAGGACGAGAGCGATGCAAGCGATATGTTCTGATAGGACGAGAGCGATGCAAGCGATATGTTCTGATCACGTGCAAACTTCCTGAAGATGCGCGCGACGTTCATGGCGGCCGTGCAGCTCGCGTCGCACCTCGGTCCCGTGGACGCGCAAGGAGAAGAGTTTCGAGCGGGGCAACTTGACGCAGACGGAGCCAGGCCAGCAGGGCGGGCGTAGGGTATGTGGGTAGCAGCGCTTTGCGTCGCCGCCCACTCCCGGGACCTGTTTTGTTGTGTCAACTTAGTGAGGTCATCCCCTCTTAGTGAGGAAGAGCTCTGTGAGCTACCCGAGTGTGTGTTGTGTGAACTCCTGGTACGGCGCGCGGAGCGCGGCGTGAGGAGCGGCGCGCGTGTCCCTTCCCTTCGCGGGTTGCAGGACAGATAGATACACGCTCAGTGGAGCGGCCAGTACGGCGCGAGTCGAGAGGGGTCTCATTGTTGTAGAGAGATGAGATAGGCGAGAGGCATGGCGAGAGGACGAGAGCAGGTGCACACGGTGCACTGGTGCAGGTGGCTGCGCCGACCGCTGTGTGTGCTCATTGTGGTATGGCGTCCAATTGATGGCGTCTTCGTGTGCCAGAGCCGAACTTCGGGATCATGACCATAGGATCCTCTGATATGTCTGAAAAGCGTGCGTGGTGCACTATGATCTATGTAGAAACACCATTTAGGGTAATTAGAAATACCTGAGTGTTGAAACCCAGCGCGACGCGGCCGACGCGAACCGCGCTAGAAACGCATATATCAACTAGCAATTGTCAACAAGCAGTTCACTGGTACTGACGTAGTAGACCGGGAGTCCGGTGGAACCCAATAGAGTACCGGTACGACCGTTATACTTGTGTGAGTGCTCGGCGCCCCGGCGGACGGAGGGTTACCCCTTCCCCGCCCCCGCCGATTAACGGCCTGTGTAATAGCAGGCTGTGTCGGCCACGCCTCCGTCCATTGCGATAGCGGCCCTCGTGCTTGGGGGACCGGAGAGCGTGTGTGCGCGTTGTGTGTTTCACAGCCAATGTTTCACAGCCGCAGCAGCAGCAAGGAGAGTACGGAGATAACTCTCGGCGACCCATGATGCGTTTCGCCATGCGCGGGGCGATCCTGGGAGGCTCCGCCGTGCTCTGCATGAGTCCGAAGTCGTACGCACGATCATCACCTGCCACCGCGAAGCAGCCACCACTCTTCACATTCGGCGTCATCGCAGACGTGCAATGGGCTGACAGCGAAGATGGCTTCAACTATGACCGGTCTGTTGCGCGTCGCTACCGCGGTGCGTTCCGAACACTCGTG
The DNA here is from genome assembly GCA_001275005.1 of Chrysochromulina tobinii. Classification (NCBI taxonomy): domain Eukaryota; phylum Haptophyta; order Prymnesiales; family Chrysochromulinaceae; genus Chrysochromulina; species Chrysochromulina tobinii. The sequence goes on along the minus strand of JWZX01003259.1, from coordinate 19,450 downwards.
CGTGCGGTTGACTGGTGGCGAGAGCTGCCCACACCGCCCTCATTTATCGCTCAGCTTGGCGACATCATCGATGGGATCAACGCTAAGCTCGGCCAGAGCAAGACAGCGCTCGAAGCAGCGCTGGCCGAGCTGGAGCGCGCGCCGTGCCCGTCGGTAAATATCGTCGGGAATCACGAGCTGTACAACTTCGACAGGGCAGCACTCGCCCAGGCACCATGGCTGCGTCATGGCGATCGCGAGTACTACAGCTTCGCGCCCGCGCCGGGCTGGCGGATGGTCATCCTTGATCCTTATCAGCTTGCGCTGATAGGTCATGCCCAGGAGGACCCGCGGCGGCAAGAGTCCGTGGCTCTCATCGGCGCCAAGAACCCCGGCGTTGATCCGAGCGGCGAGGGCGGACAATGGTTTGCGCAGGTGTCAGGCGAGGACCGTCGCTTCGTGCCGTACAACGGCGGTCTCGGCCGTGAACAGCTCGCGTGGCTGCGCGCGGAGCTGGGCGCGGCCTCGGCGGCGGGCGAGCGTGTGCTCATCCTGAGCCATGTGATCCTGCACCCACGAGCATGCGGTGGGGACACCATGGTGTGGGACTACCCCGAGGCCCTCGCGGCGATCTCCTCCGAAGAGGCCGGCGGCTGCGTGGTGGCGGTACTCTGCGGGCACGACCATTTTGGACAGTACCACCATGACGTGGACACGGGCGTGCACCACTGCACCTTCTGCTCGCCGCTCAACAAGGGCGACGAGGGCTACGCCTTTGGGCTCGTGCAGGTCTGGGACGACGCCATTCAGATCCGCGGCCCACGAATCGACGACTTGCTACCGGCCTGGCGCGGAGGCAAGCCCACGGGCCGACCGGCGGCCACTCCGTGCGAGGGCGAGGGCGGCGCTTGTTGGAGTCCGCATGAGATCGTCACTTTGCCTTTGCGTAAGACGAAGAGGAGTTAGCGGCACTGAGAGATAAAATCAGCGGGGATGGGTTACTTTGTGCCTTGTGTACACGCCGCGGCCGGCTACGGCTCGGCTTTCGTGTTACAATCATGGTTGGACAGACGGGGCCAATATGCATGCCAATATGAAACTCGACGTCTCGTCTAAATGAACTAATAGGGCGCGCGAGGGTACCACTGAGTTCAAAATCATGTTCAAAATCAATAATTAATCATGTCGGGTGGGGATAGTGTGTGAATCCAGAAAGAATAGTGAATACCTATCCCTACCCCAACCCTACCCCTTTGGGTCAATCACTGAGTTCAAAATCAGGTGGTGGGGATAGCAGCGTTGTGTGTGAATCCAGAAAGAATACCTCCCCCCCCTAACCCCTTTGGGTCATCACTGAGTTCAAAATCAGTGGTGGGGATAGTGTGTGAATCCAGAAAGAATACCTCCCCCTACCCCTTTGGGTCAATCACTGAGTTCAAAATCAGGTGGTGTGGGGATAGTGTGTGAATCCAGAAAAGAATACCTCCCCCTACCCCTTGGGTCAAACTACCGTACATGTACGTCATCGGCCTCACGTGTTCGTTGTGGTTCTTGCCATTCCGTGACGCCGTGAGGCGGCGCGGAGCCACCTCGCCTGCGCATAGCGCAGGGCCAGGGGCACAGCGAAACAGCCTGTCGAGATAACCACACCGCGCACACGCGCCGAACCCCGGTGGCGCCGGCGCGGCCGGGGTCGGCGCGACACCGCACCGCATAAACATCGGGACCGCAGGCGCCGCGGCAAAGCGTTCGTGTTACTTTCAGTCCGCTTCACGCTTGAATCCACCGTGCATACTCCATACACAGCGCATCTGTCGAATCATCAAGCAGCCCCAGACAGCCCGGCCCGGCCAGCACCACACCGCACGAGCTTTCTCGACCAGTGGCGTCGCGTCTGGCGACGCGACCCCCGACCGAGGGCGCACAGGCCGGATTCTGAGGGTCGAGTCCTTATTGCACTTACTCAATCGAATTGTTGGGTGCGGAGCCGTTTTTCTGAGACGGTGTGGTGAGCGCGGGGGAACCGCGACGAAACTGACTGACTGACTGACTCAATTTTGGACTCTGCTCAGCTCGGAGTCTCGCCGCGCTTTCAAGTAACTTCCACTTGAGCCGCCTCCTTGAGAAAGGGCACATTACCCGAAGATTTGGCAACAATCCACCAGCTTCCGCTACCGCCCGTGGCCTCCAGCAGTAGCAGGACGTCTGTGTACAAAAAGGGAGGGTAGCCGATGCGCAGGATCGCGTGGCAGACGCCAGGACCCGCGAAGTCGATGGAGAGGAGAGTATCAGCCGCTGAGGCACGCGGGTCGTCCTTCAGGTGCGCATATGGCCGATGCTCGGGCAATTCCCATCGGTTGCCCACGCGCTCGCAGAAGGCGTCGCAGTCGACCAGCACGACACTGTCGGGTGTGGCGAACGTCAGGTTACAAAGGGGGTGGAAGACGCGCCGCATGGCCGCCTCATCGCAGCGGCGGCCGGCACCGCAATAGCCGTCCCAAACGGCGGCGCTCGCGTCGATAAAGTCTTGCGGCAGCAACCCGTTGGGGGCGGTCTCTCCAAAGAGTGGCACGGACGAGTAGACCTTCGAGATGATGCGCCACGAGCCACCGTCGATGCTCGGATCGTGAAGCAGCGTCAGCCAGTCTGTGTACAGAGTCTCGCTTAACGTTGGCGTCGGCGAGTCAGGCGATGGCGGCAGGGCGACCTGAACTTTGGCGCTCGCACACGTGCCGTCGATCATTTCTAATGAGAGGATGCGGTCGTGTGCTGCCAGCTCGGTTGAGGGAGCACGCTTCGTTACGCCCGCCAGAAACTCCTCTGAACCGCGTGCGACCACCGTACCCGACGGGCCGATGCCGAGCAAAATGCCACGCGGGTGCCACATCTGGTGAAACTTGGCCTCAGAGCTCTCGTGCAGGGCTGCAAAATACGTCTTCAGCACATCGACCACAGCGGAATCGTAGCCGCACGACATTTCCCCTTGTGCGCCAAAGTGTGAACGTGAACAAGACAGCGACGCGACAACCGTTACTACCCCCTCAGGACACCTTACATGACCCCGTTAGAAGTCACACACACAGACACACCTTCGGATACACACACCTTACATGACCCCGTTAGAAGTCACACACACAGACACACCTTCACGTTCTCACATACAATTGTACACCCATTCATTTCCCAAACAGGTGTAGGGGTGGGGCCTTATAAACATGAAAAATAGTAGACCACTCCCCCTTGGGTCAAGCCGCACGGGCGGGCGGTTTAGAAGGGCGACATGCCCATGGTGAGCTTGAAGCTCATGGCGGGTGCAAATGTGTGTCAAGTGTGCGACTTCTAAAACTGCGACCACACATCCAAAAACGTGTGCACCTGCAGTGTGAGGCTCAAAAATAGCATTGCAAGTTTGGCGGCGCGCGCGTCTTGGTCCCGGCACGTGCTTCGCTGAAGCTGTCGTCTCAACGGACAACGCGGCGCTGGGCTGGCCTCAGATCTGCACCTCAGATCGGACGAGGCTGCTGTGTTGTTCCGGTTATGCTCACACTCAGCGTCACTCCACAACCACGGTATCCTCCAGCAGGATCTTCTCGCGCCCAGCCCAGCCAATCATCATCGCGTTCACGATGCGATTCTTGCGCGGATCGAGGCAGACATTGCACACATCGTAATTGCACCCGCGGCTGCAACGATGGAGGGCACTAACCGGCATGATGACACCGCACACGTCGCACCAAAAGACGCCGCAGTAGTCACCGGGGGGAACCAGCTTCATCGCCTCGGTCAAAGCGCCGGTAGGCAGCAGCGCGTGAATCGAGCCGCCACCAACCGTGCTACTGGCGACCAGCTGTGCTGCTGCTGCTGGACCGCCGCCACCCGCGGCTTGCTCATCGGGGTGCAGCATGGTTCCGCAGCGCTGCGAGCCAGGGTTGACACGGATTTGAAGACTCAGCCGCAGCTGCCGACCGACGATGAAGCCGTCGCGCATGAGCTTCTGCGTAGCCCCCAAGCTGAACAGAGCGCCGTTCACATTGTCGCAGGACTGGCACAGCCGACCCTCGGGTCTCGCCTTGCCTTCCCAGCTTGGCGTCTGCACCGACGGCTCCACTTTGGGAAAGGCAGAAATCCTCCCGGAAGCGAAGTGAATACGGTAATACTTGATGAAATCGAGGCTGCTGTCAGAGGGGTGGTGAATCGTCAGGGACCATTCGGCTCTCCTGGACCAGCTCTCGGGAAGCGTCTCGAGGCTCGGAACACGTAGTTGTGCAGCCACCACCTGCACGGCTTGATTTGGCACAATAGGATGCGGCTGCACCACTTCCAAAGCTGGCCACACGCGCACAGTCCAGTCGTAAGCACCAGCGCGAAACTGCAGATCCATGACTTTGTAGCCATAACCATCGTCAAGGTGTGCATGCGACAAGTCTGCATGCCATCTGTACTGAAACCATCTGGCAATGTGCTCGTCCGCCAGCCGTGCTGCGCGGCGCCACAGGGAAGACACAGCGCCGGCATTGATGAATGGTCGAACCCCACGGTGAAGATGTGCAAGCTGCAGCAATACGGCGTGGACGAGGTCCTCATCCGTGAGGACGGCGATGTGCAGAGCGTGTGTGGTGCACGCCATCCTTATTCTCACTCCGTCGTGTGTGAACGCGATAGTGGCCCGCCCGGCGGCTGATCGAGTATGGATGTGATAAAAGGGAGTCCAGGGGTCCCCGAGCTAGTGGCAGCCACATCCGTATGTACCGGTACACCGGTCTGGTGACTTGGTTTTCGAATCATAACCCTTGGCTGTGAACAGGCTGCGCATACGTGAATCTATGGTAGGTGTTGAGAGGGGCGTGGGCCTCCAGAGGTATAGACTTCGCGAGGCGTATACCGGGTATGTTTTCGGACGCTTAATAAAACACGAGCCCACCGCTTACGAGCGCGGTCCGTAACCGTTTTGGAGCGGTATTTCCAAGCGCGCAACGCCAACGGTGTGGAAGTGATATAATTATAAGTGATAAATGAAAGGATTTCTGGTGTCGTCCTGGTCATGATCTTGGCGTTGTTTTGCCAATCTGTCAGGTAGGTGAATCCGGAATGGAAGTGAAAGATCTTGAAGCACATATCTTTCCCTCACAGTCACTCTCTCGGTTCACCCATCCTCATCTGGCCCGTCGCGAAGCAATGGGTCGGTCGGGTCTGCCTTCAGCTTCCGGATGCGGCTGACAATCTTGCCCACGTCGGCGCCCTGGTAACGCCACTTGCGCAGCTCGAGGCACTCGTGCAGGAACGCAAAGGTCGGGACGGGCTGATGTACGATCCCAATCTCATCAAAGACTTGCAACGCGAGCCCATCGTCCTGCCGTCCGTCCACCTCCACCCGCACGAAGGCGATGCCGTCGGCAAATTCTCCTCCGTTCGCCTCGGGTAGCCGCAGGAACATAGGGTTGAGGATGCGGCAGCCCACGTCCGTACTTGTGCTGAACATGACCACGACAAGCTTGGAGCCCGCGGCGATCAACGCGTCCTTCCACTCTGTGACAGAGTGCACCCGGTCGACGCGCGTGCCGTTGGGCGGTCCCACACCCGTGTAGAACTCGAGGAGCGCTTGCAGCCCGGGCTTTGAGCGCAGCAGCTGCGCGATCGAGGGCAGCGCCAGCTCCATTGGCGTCTCTGCGGTACCGACGGTGGTACGGAATTCTGCATTCGAGAGTAGAAGCTCGGTGACGCTGCGGCCAAGGCCAGGTTCTCCTTGGCACGCGCGCCTGATATTCGGCATCTCGAGCGCGAGCTTATAAGGCAGGCTGTGTGCGGAGGCGAGCTCGGACGCACGCAGCGCGTCCGCGAGCGCCTCGTCGAGCAATGCGATCGCGCGCTTCAGTTGAGTCTCATCGAGCCAGACTGTGTCGCCCACGAGGAGGAAGCCTTCGTCACTCGTGTCATCGGTGAAGCCGAGTGCGCGGAGGCAACGTCGGCTCGCCTCGTGCCGAAGAAGATCCTCCTGCAGACGCACGTTATCCAGGCGGAGCCGCGGCCCCGCTGCGCCGATAGCCTTCGGATCCTTGGCCCGACGCGACGCAACGCTTCGGAGCGCTCCGATCGCCGTCTCAAACTCATCGCAGCTCGTCTGGTATTTGAGAGCGTCGAGGCTCGCGCCGAGCGATGGGCCGAGCGTAGCCACGTTGACCGAGCTCGAATCAACGGCATTCTTCAGCTCCTGCATGGTGTCGCTGCCGCCCATGGCGAGCGCCGCCTCGACCTCGGCTCGAAACGCCGGGTCGTCCATGAGCTCACGTATATCCGCCATAGCTTGCGGATCGCTCATCATCGCCTGCAGCTCTGCCATTGCTTGCGGATCTTTCGCAGCTGCCAGCATGTCCTTGAGGTCGAGAGCGCCGCCGCGTAGTGCCAGCATGCCGTTGAGGTCGAGAGCGCCGCCGCGTAGTGCACGGGCAGCCACTGGTGCCCGACGATGGTCTGCGAATGGTTGCTCATACAAGACAGCCGAGATCCTCGCCATCGCGCTCGCCGCCACGATCAGGCCCGCAGCCGTCATCGCGCGAAAGAGAAAGCCTACTCTTCATTATAAAATCCTCGCCGCGCGGGGTGAGAAGGAATCTGTGAAGCCCCGAGTTCTGTGGAAAGGGGGTCCAGGATTGGGTCCCCGAGCTAGATCCGGGTGTCGAATTATAACCATGGGCTTTGTCGAATGATACATGTAACCTTTGGCTGTGAACCCCACGATCCCGAGCGGGCCGCCACCGAGCGTTCATAACAAATTGGCCAGTTGCGGGGCGCCGCTACGGAGATGAGGTTTGTGTGAATAGTTTTGTGAATATCGCTCCTTCTGTGAATGCTGTTTACGCGAGGTGTGAATCAACCGATGTCAGCCTCTTCCTCTTCATGTTTCGCGATCCGGGCGCTGCTCGAAGGTGAGATCCGCGCCGTGGAAGGATGGGTCTTCGATGGAGGCGATGTTAACCAGCGATGCAAGCGGCCAGCCAACGAATACGGCGTATCCGGCGGCGAGGGTGGCACACTGCTGATCATTGCTGCAATGACGGGCAACGACGAGCTGGTCCGATGGCTGCTTGAGCGTGGCGCAAGCGTGGATTTAGCTGGCAGCAGACGTTTCGAAACGCCCCTCATGGCGACCGTCGACATGCACGTCTGCAACAAGGATGTGCTTCTGACGTTGCTGAAGGCCGGGGCGAACGTGAACGCGCGGAGCCGAGCCGGGGCGAGTGCGCTGCACTTTGCAGCACAAAACGGCGACGATCTCCGGGAGTGTGCTTTCGAGCTCCTCAAGGCGGGCGCCGACGCACGCGCCGTGGACGACACCGGCAGGACAGCGTATGAAGTCGCCATGAGCGGCCACCACTACCTGCTCGCCAGCACAATCCAGAGCTTCACAGATCGAATGGCCTGGGGCGTGCCTCCGAAAGAGTTTGGTACGAGCAACTGTGCCGCCAAGTGCATCGTGACCTACATTGACGATGGCGAGTGCGACCCGCCGTGCAACGTGCCGGAGTGCCAGTATGATGGCGATGACTGCCGGCATGCGCCCAGCTGGATTGGGAGAATCCCTCAGCCTGGGCCCGCGATTGTAGCAAGCTTGCTCGTCCTTGGTGCCGCGTGGCTATGGCGCTTCCAATGGCACCAGCCCGGCCGTGCCCGTGCCAAGCGCCGCTACCGGAAACGCGAGCCCGGGAGCAAACAGAGCGAGCCTGGCACCGAGCCGTCGCCCACCGAGTGCGTCGTGTGTATGGATCAGCCTGTGACACGCACGCTAGTTCATGCGGCCTCTGGCATTGGCCACGATTGCTGCTGTGAGACTTGCGCGGAATTGCTGCACAGGACGCAAGGCTTATGCCCGATCTGCCGGGAGCCGATCGATAGCATCGTAAGGGTCGTCAGGACTTAGCCCGTAACTTGGCCCGGGCGCGTCAGCAACGCCCCGCCCCGCGGCGCCGCGGCGCCGCCCCACGCGCTTGCGCGACGAAAAGAACCCATTGAAACCCATCTCTCGCATGTGGCTGAGTCTCAAACTGTAACGGCCAAATAATGGCCACGCTACCGTATATACCACGTTCACTCCATCCAGACCACTGGCACTGCTACAGAAGATCCACCCCAGACCAGGGCTCGAGGCACGGCCACGGGCTTCTGCTCGACGTGATTCGGCGGCGCCCCCGGCGGGAGCTCGCGCCGGTGCGAAAGCATCGATCGCAGTGTCAAAAGCTCCGCCGCCTCGTCGACGGTGTCTGCTGGATAGTGCATCTGGCCGCCATCGAGCGGCCGCCGAGTAGCCGCGTTCATCAGGGACGCACAATTACCCTCTCCATATTGCACACTCGAAGGTGCATGTGGCCGGCCCTTAGCAACGCAAAGCTGTTCGAGTTCAGCGATTCTCGCCCGCATTGTCGCTTTCTCGGTCTGATGAGAACGCTCCACGATACGGAGAGTGGCGTCTGCTGCCCTGCCGTACGCTTGGGACTTTCGCAGCTCAGCCACCAGCGCCTTGTGGTCGGCCGACAGCATTTCGCACTCTCGGTCGTGATCTGGGTCGGTCTGCGATGCGTGCAGCTCGCCCGGAAAATCAGCCTGCGTCTCCACCTCGTGCGACTCGCTACACTCGGTCTGCGTCTCTACCGGATGCTGCACAGCCGAGTCGGCCTGGGTGTTGACCGAAACTCTTGCTGCCACCTCGACGCTTTCGATTATGGCGTAGCCTCGCTCATCCATCCGAAAGCATCCATAGCCTCGGAGATGATGCTGAGCAATGGCGCAGTTGCAAACCTGTCCCGAAGCTGTACCCTCGAAGGTCTCAAAGTTGGTGACCGACCGAAAGACCACATGCACAGCCTCGCGGCAAGCGATGCCACGGCCATTCTTATCGCCGGTGCAGTGCACGATCCACGGTACTTTCTCCTTGCCTTTTTGCCTCAAGGATGGCGGAATGAAGTGCACGAACAGGAGCTGCTCTCCACCATATGGCTCCTCGGGCAGCTTCTCTTCTGGAGTCCAGTCCAGCGTGCTAGGCGGCAGTTGCTTTCCTGTTGAGCTGTCTTCAAACCTCTTTCTCGCCTCGAGATTGCGCTGGATGTGTCGTTGTAAAGCTGCCCAATTTTTGTTCTCATGACGTGACTTGACGACATTGACCTTCGTCTTGCTGTCGACCTTCGCCTTGCTCTCGCAGCTGCAAGCTTTCGGGTCATTGCAGACCGAGCAGAGGATCTCTGGGGCTGGCTTAAGCTTCATGGACGTAGGGCGGCGCGCGGACGGACGGCATAGAAGTGCTCCCCATGTGGACGCGGCGTTTCCTGTGGAAGGCGGTTTCACCGCGCGCGCCTGGATCGTTGATGCATGATGGGCGGATTCACCGTACAATAGTGCAGCGTACAGTTTGCAAAACATCAAAGCAGCACTCTGCACACACACACACCCACTGTGTGGTTCGTGATCTATTTCGCGCATCGGTCCTCTGTGATCCTCAAGTGTGCGTTAGAGCCCACCTTCTTCGCGCTGGAGGGTGGGTAGCAGCATCGAGGGAGACCTCTTCGGGAGCATCCCGGGCATATTGACCTCCCGCGCCAGCATGTGTAGGGCCTCCGCGCGTATCGACGAGGCCGTGACGCGTTCCTTGCGCTTGCCATTTGTTGAGCCCAGGGTTGAAGTCATGGTACTCTGACCTCCCGGACTGGGCACACTCGCGTCGTCGCCCGCGTCGGCAGGTGGCTCCTCTTCCTGCGGCACTGCTCCAACTTCCGGGAGATGACCTGGAGTCTGAAAGCGTGACTGTTTGCCACTGGAGACCTTGGCGTGCAGTTTGTCGCTCTTCTTACGCAGCGCCTCAAAGTCGGCCATAAGGCGCTCGATGCGTTCGGTCTCGGCCTCCATAGCCTTCGCCTTCTGGACGGCTTGGGTGGCGCGAACTCGTGCCCACGTCTCCTCCTTACCAATCTGTGCCAACGTCGCCTGCTCGGCTAGGCGTTGGGTGCTCTCGGCAGCGACATTCCTGTCGAGTCGCTCACTTTCATCGATTTGCGCAGAAGCACTGCGCATGAAGTGAACAAACTCGCCCGAGGAAATGAAGCCGTTCTGATTCTCGTCGATGGCGGCCCACAGGGAGAAGAGGTTGGCATTGCTCACTTCGGAATGGGCGACCTTGAGCGCTTTGCGCACCATGGAATCAAACTCGTCGAATTTCACCTTACCAGAGGCGTCCATGTCCATCCACTTGAAGAGAGCGAAGAAGTTGGTGATATCGGAGCCCTTCAACTTCTCGTTGAAAATCTTGGCGAATCGCGCCATCTCCTCCTCGGTTGCCTTCTCGACAGTCTGCGACTTATCAGCCACGTTCCTCTCGAGGCGCTTGCGCGACTCCTCGCGGAGTCGCTCTTTCTCTGCGAGTCGCGCCTGCTGTAGCTTCTTACGAGCGCGCTGGGCAGGCGTTAGCTCGTTAGACTGGCCGATTCTCAGGAATCGGCTGAGCTCTCCAGCGTCGATGAAGCCCGACGCATTCTCGTCGAGCTTCTTCCAGAGCGCGAGAAGCTGCGTTTGGCTCAGGTGCTTCTCCTTCAGGCCGAGTTGGTGGCGCACCAAGACATCGAGCTCGTTGAACGAGATGCGCCGGCTGCCGTCCATGTCCATACTCTTGAAGAGCGTAAAGAAGTTGCGCAAGTCGGGGTCCCTGCCTTTGAGCGCATCGTTGAACTTCTTGGACAGCGACACCACGTCCTCCTCGCTCAGCTCCTCGGCAAAGGCAACGCGCGCGATCATCTCACGCCCACTTAGCTTGTCGTACTCCGCCTTGGCCTCCTCCGCCAGCAACCGCTTGCGCTCTCTGTGCTCTTCTATCCTTGCGAGTGACGCGGCACGCGTAAACTCTCGGTTCGCCCTTGCCTTGAGCTGAGCCAGGCGCTCGGCAGCCGCCTGCTCTTTAGCCGATGCTGCCGCGATAATATTGGCCGACGCCGTTGAGGCCGCCTGGCGCTGGTCGGCGAGCTTTCGCTTCCACGCCGGCATCGGGGGCGGGTCCACGGCGGCTTTGGTTGGCGACTTTGTTGGCGCCCCTTTGGGCTGCTTATGTCCAGCTCCGGCCTCTGCGGACTTGAAGCCAATCTTCTCTTCGGGGTCGTAGTCATCGTCGTCGTCCACGTCGAGATTCTGCTCGATCGCCCAGTGGCAGAACTCGTCGAACAGCACGAAGTCTCCATCGTTGCTATCGATGGACGCGAAGACGGTGTCGACCTCCTCCTCTTTCACGTTGATGCCGAACTTTGAGAGCGTACCATTCGTGACTGCCAGCCGGAATTCCTCGAGCGTGAGCCTGTGGTCGGGGTTGACATCCATCCGGTTGAACGCGACGAAGTACTCGAAGTATTGGCGCAAGTAAACGAGCAGCAGCCGAAATTCGTCTCGCTCGACGTAATCATCCCTCGAGAGCCCCGCTCTTGTTGGCCGCTTCTTCGCCTTCTCCTTGTTCGCGTCCTTGGCCGCCTGGAAGGCACGCATCAGAGCCGGCTTTGCGGAGTAGAGCGAATCGAGGCCAAGCACGTCGCGCACGGCTTTGTCAACCTCTGCGAGAGACAGCACGCCGTTCGAGTTGACATCGAAACGTTTGAAGCTGCACAACGAACGAAGTGCACGACGTCAGCAGCACAAATACTGTGGTGGTTTGGGAGGGCGCTTGAGGATGGCGCGCATTGCAGCGTGCCATGCAGTGCACTGCAACACTCACAGGTCTCCACGACGCAATGCGGATGCCGTATCCTTGCCGACAGGGAGACGAGCAGTGAGCTTCGACCAGTCAATGTCGTATGCGCCCGAAGCCAGGTCGGCCCCTGAGTCGCCCGCGGACATGGCTGCCGATTGCTCGCGCCGTAGCTCGGCTACAACACGCCTGAGCAACCCTCGTTGCAGTTTCACTTTCTTCGGGCTGTGGAGCCGTCACCGCGCCCGAAACGCGCGCCGCGTGTGATCAAAAACTGCTTCGCCTGTGGGGAATTGTGCTCCTCTCCGGAGTAACCGAGGCAAAGCTGCACCGCCGGACGGGGGGACTCGTCCTGATGATGCCAGGGGAAAGTGTGGCCACGGACGAATTTGAGAATAGTTTTCTCGCCTCGGTGTGACGTGACAGTCCATTGAGCATAAAAATGGGGTGGTTGCCGTCTCTGGCGGCCCTTGTGGCCACGCTGGCGAGTGCATTCGCCAGCTCGATGCTCGAAGCGGCCACCGCGCAGCCGGCCGCGCTCGAGCTTCTGGCAGCTCCTGGCATCGAGCCTGGCGAGGAGGACGTGCTGCTTTCACTCGAGAGGGGCTGGTTTGAGAGCGCGAAGAGGGTGCTCGCCCTCATGCGCGAGCGCGATGCGCCGGTCGCTGCCATGGCCTCTGTGCGCGCGTCGGCAACCAACATCCGCGATCAGGCGACCGAGATTATCAACCTTATGCGAACGGGCGCCAATGCGGAGGAGACGGTGGTGACAACCGCCTTCCAGTGGGCTCAACGTCCAGAGTTTGTCTACCTGAACGTCAAGTTCTCTTCGCGCATCGACGGTCCGGTGACATGCCTCAACGTGGATAACGAGCGCCTCGAGTTTGGCAACGAGCCGGCGGGCAACGGCACAGCCGGCACGCTCTTCTTCGAAGGCACGGGCCGGCAGAAGCCAAAGCTCTTCAGACTAAACCTGACGCTGCATGGGGCCATCCTACCTGAGAACTCGTCGTGGTCCTTCGCGTCGGTGGGCCGCATGTCGATCACGATCGCCAAGGCGACCCACGAGACGTGGCCGCGGCTGCTGCTCACCAAGGTGAAGCCCAAGAACATGCATGTATGGCACGATCGGCAGCACGTCGCCGACGCCGAGGTGAAAAAGGAGAAGGAGGATCGCAAAAAGGAGAGGGAGGCGGGGGCCAAGGAGGCTCCTAAGCCGCCGCCGCCGCTAGCCTCGCCGACGCCCCCGTCGAATGCGCCGCCACCCTCGCCCGAGGCACCCTCCGAGCCTGCGGACGGCGCCAAGGCCGCAGCAGCTGCTTCCGACGCGCCACCAGTGCCCTTCGAGGATGGGTTGGCCCAACCCGCGAAGAAGAAAGGCAAGAAGAAGAAGGAGAAGAAGGGCGACAAGAAGGAGGAGCTCTGAGCGCGGGCTCTTGGCGAGGACGCGCCGCGAGTCAGTGCACAGCCAGGTAGCAAGGGGAGGTGTAGCCTCCTCTTGGAGCAGAGGGACGTCAAGAGGTGCAAAGGGGAAGGCGCGAGGGCGCACAGCATACAGTGTGTGATGTATGTGCGCCCGCCTCGAGCTTTGAGATGTCCGCCATCTAGAACGTATACGTAGTAGAAAGGGGCCGCGCGATGGCGCCATGATTGTTGATTGATGATACGATATCTGGACTTGCTGCGGGGCATTACGGGCTATCCCAATTCCCATCAAAACCCCCGTTGCGCTCGCCTCGGGAGGACGGGACTGGACCATCGCGCCCGGAGCTCCGCGTCGCCCGTCACGAGCGTCCGCGCGCTGAAGGAGGCGACGAGGATGCACCGACGTCCCTCGAGAACCGGTAGGCCCGCGTGGGTGAGCTGCCCTCCGAAGACGATCGCTCTTCCGGGCGGCGGGCGCAGCACCAGTGTCGGCTCGTCACGCTTTATGGTCGTCGCAGCTGCCTCAGCGGTCTCGTCGTCGGTGGCGTGCGGAGCGCGTGCGTGGACGCTCCAAAAGGCGGTGCCGCCACCCGAGTAGGCGCCCGCCATGGCACCCGCCGCTGCCGCGCCCGCGTCGGCATCAGTGCTGGCATACGAGAGGGGCACGAGGATCGTGAGACTCTGCTTGTCGGTGTGCGCATCGAAGTGGCCGCCTGGCCCGTACACGTTGAGGGCGGGCTCGCCGGGAGAGAAGACGAGGCCCTGGTTGTGCAGCAGGGTGCGAGTGAGCACGCCTGGCCCGAAAAGGCGATCGAGCAGTCCGGGCAGCAGTTCGTTCAGCCGCGCCACGGCACGCATTAGGATGGCATCACAGAGCGCCTGACCCTCTGTGCCGAGTAACCGCGTGACCGGCGCGCGAATGCGGCCCGTTTGGCCGTCGCAGCGCATGCCGTCCTCACCATACGCCCTGCAGCCCGCCCCGGCATCCGAATCCGTTTGGCTCAACCGCAAGAGACGCTCCTCATCTGCGGCCGCACCAGCCTGCTCGCGCAACCACGCGCATTCCTCAAGGGTGGCAACGCCGTCGAGGAGGGCGAGCGAGTGGCTCCCAGCGAGCGCGGCGTCAAAGGGCAGCGCGGCGGCCTCCGCGCCATTCACGTAGTGCTCTCTGCAGCGGACCAAGCACACTGGTGCGCGGCGGGGCGCAGTCGCGCTGTTCAATGAGCTATCCGCTGCATCTTTCTCCATCCATCGAAAAGACCGGCTCGGGCTCATCTGTCTGTGAAGAACTGCGTGAATTGCGTGACCGACACGTGCTCGGATTTCGACTGTCAAGTCAAGTCATGTCCGCTTCGACGAGGATTCCATCAGGTTTGTTCCTGGGTGGGGTTTGTGATTGCCTACAGTACCTTTACCGACCGGGTAGCTCCCGGCTCCCCCGGAGTTACCGGGGTTCGGTTTGTGTGGTTCGAGTGTCTGTCTCGTGTGTCCGGCTCCCCCCCGTGTTTTTGAACCGGGAAGCTCCATGTTCGTGTTCTGTGGAACGCGGGGAGAGTTTCCCATGTTTGCGGCGACGCCGCGCCCAGGCAGGGCTCCGCGGAGTCGCTACATAGTACCATGTTCGGTCCTTCGACCACGCTCTGCAAAGCGGAGGCCAAGGACGTCTTCCCGGATAAGTACGAGAATGGCCGTTTCAAGCACATGGGCACGGTCGGCCGTGGAGCCTTCTCTGTGGTCTTCAAAGCTAAAGACTCAAAAGTTGGGGGCGAGGTGGCGGTGAAGGCAGTGCAGATGCCAAAAGACGAGCAGACTCGGAAGGCTCTGAAAAAGGAGATCGAGATTCTTAAGCAGCTGGACCACCCTGGTATCGTGAAGCTGCATGAGAATGTCGAGTGCATGGACGGTGTCCTGCACTTGGTCATGGAACTACTTCCCGGCACCACCTTGCGAACCCTACTCGATCAGCGAGGTGCTTTGTCCGAGGTCGACGTAGTGCCCATTGCTCGTCAGCTCGTTGCCGCACTCGACTATCTGCACACGCAAGCACGTTTCGTCCACCGGGATCTCAAACCTGAGAACATCATGCCCAATGCATGTCTGGACCAACTTACAGCCAACGCTGGACCATATGCAAATCTCGAGTGGAAGATCTGCGATTTTGGCGTGAGCTGCCGTGTGGTGGGCGGACAAGGGGCTGATGCTGCAGGATCGGTCGAGATCCTCTTCTTCAAGGTCACGTGTCCGCGCTGCTCGGCCCAGGCTGCTGTGCCCCCTCGCCTCAAGGGCAATAAAATGTCGAAAGGGTATGCAGACCAAGAGAAGATCCTATGCCCAAAGTGTGGCCACGTCTTTTGGGGCGTCTTCGGGCGCGAGGCCGCATGGAGTCGGACGCCTGGTAGAGCGAGCCAGCCGGGAAGCCCACCCGGCGATGCTCGAGAGGGAGGGAATCAGGTGCCCGAGACGGCGCCCGATGGGGAGCAGGTGCCCGAGACGGCGCCCGAAGGGGAGCAGGTGCCCGAGACGGCGCCCGAAGGGGAGCAGGTGCCCGAGACGGCGCCCGAAGGGGAGCAGGAGTCCACTCTCGGTGGGACGGCGGGCTACATGGCGCCCGAGATGCTCGCGGTCGACCTGGCCCTGCGCAGGGGAACAGCCATCTCGCCCGAGATGATCGCTGGCCTCTCCGCGCCCGCGCTCGACATCTTCTCACTGGGCAGGATCCTCTACTTCCTTCTCACCGGCGTGCACCCAAGCTCGGGCTTTCAATTTGAGAAGCTCGAGTCGTTCTCAAGGTCCCTCGCGCGCCCCTTCTCGGCGAAGAAGGGCACCGGGACCAAGCGGTTCCAGATGCGCAAGAACCTCTCTACTGGTGCCCAGGCGCTCATTGTAGCGCTGACAGCCGAGGTGGCGTCAGAGAGGCCTGCCGCAGCCTCACCCGCCATTCGAAAGTGGCTCCTGATGATGGAGCTCCGGAGGGAGCTCGTGTCCGCCCAAGTGCTCAAGTCGAAGAAGTTCCACCCGGATGTCGATTCCGGGGTACTCGCCATCCCAGTCTCTGAATTTGAGGAGCGTGGCTCTGTGGCGATGCCTCCGCCGGACGCGCCTGAGCCCGAGCCGGCGACCGAGCCGGTGCCCGAGCTGGCGCCCGAGACGGCGCTCGAGCCGGCGACCGAGCCGGTGCCCGAGCCGGCGCCTGCGCCCGATCCGATGCCCGAGACGGTGCCCGAGACGGCGCCCGAGACGGCTGTCCCAGCGGGGCCTGCCGCCGAGGACCATGGAGGCGGCGACGGAGGCGGCGGCGGCGGAGGAGGAGGCGACGGAGGCGGAGGAGGAGGTGACGGAGGCGGCGGCGGCGGCGGCGGCGGCGACGGAGGCGGTGGCGGCGGCGGTGGCGACTAGGCGGCGACGGAGGTGGTGGCGGCTGATGAGGAGAACGTCCACGACAATCCCGCAGCCGAGCCCCTTCATGAGCCTGCCGCGGTGGCAGAGGAGACGCCGATGGAGACTCCCCCCTGATCCCGTTGGGGATTCCCCCCCGATGGAGACTTCCTCCCGAGTTTCACGATCGGATTGCGAGGCGCGCTCCCCGTGCCGTTGTCACAGAGGGCCCTTTGAACGCGAACCGTGTGCTGGCCTGCTCGTGCTCGCGCTTGGCGTGGCTCTCGCCCATGACTGTTGACTCCGGAGCGATGCGCGCTTTTTGAAAGCCAATCGGATGAAGTGGTCCAGCACGATCGTTTCGCCTCTCTCGGGTGTTGCATCTGTCTCGGTTTGCGATGGTTGTGCTGGTTGTATGTGGTTGTGCCACAGTCGTCTGTGTGTCGTGTGGGCCCGTGAATCGAACACCGTCGCGCTGACCGCCTTGAGCTCCGGCGCTCCCCCCTACCGGTACCGCCGATTTTAAGCATTATTTTTAAAACACGGCATGCGTAACACAAGGCGTCGTACACTGTAGCGCAGGGGGCGCCAGGGCCTCCTCCTGTCAGTAATCGGCCACGCCTCCGTCCTGCCTCCCAGCAGCAGCTCTTCGATACTAGTAGCGGCTCCCGTGCTTGGTGGTCCGGATGCTGTGCATGCGCGTTGTGAGTGAGTGAGTGAGTTATTGACTCACTCACTCACTCACTCACTCACTCACTCACTCGCGTTGTGTTGAACGACAACGCTACCGGTAATAATGTTGGCACGAAGCAGTTCACTCTATGCTGACCGCTCGCACATGTCGCCGCGCAAGGATCTGCAGCTCTATCGTAGCCAACTGCCTTCAGCTGCCGCCACGGCTGGCGCCGACCTCTTTCATGGCATGTTCAGCGCCTTAGAAGATCCATCCAAGCCGAGAAAGAATTCGTGGAAGATGCCACGATGTCCAAAGTTCTCGCCCGAGACTGTCATGGAGGAAGTGCATGAAGAGGCAGAGTTGGCAGCAGCTGACGCCGCCGCAGCAGCCGCGTCAGCCGCGCCGCATCAGCCGCGGCAACACCCACCACTCGACAGCCGCGATAAGGATGTCATTGCAGGCTTCGTGCGCAGGCAGAAAAAGATGGACGCGATCGGCGCCCTCAGCAAGTCGGCAAATTTAGCGCGCGCAAGCGCGCTGCTTCGTGTCGAGGCGTGGCGCAACCACCAGGCAGTCGAGGACTGGCGGCTAGGGGCTCCAGGGTCCAAAGATCCCGGGGACTGGCGGGCTGCTTACACACGTGAGCCAAAGGTTCGCGACGACCCGTCGTTCATGGACCTCGCCCACCTGGGCTGTCGACTCGATGCCATGCTGGGCGATCCGCAGGACAAGGAGGCGGTGCTCAGCGCGGCTCGCCTTGAGAACGCCGCGCACGCGGCCTCGCGACGACAAATTGCGCTGCAGCCGCAGCCGCCGCAGCCGCAGCCGCAGCAGCAGCAGCAGAAGCAGCCGCAGGAATCGTTCGTGGCACGTCCCGCCACGGCGCCATCGTCGGCTGCAGGTCGCTGGGAGCGAGCAGAAGCTACCGCGCACGGCATCGCTGGCTCAAGGAGCGCTGCCTCCACCGCAGCCGCTGCTGCTGCCTCGACCGCCGCCGCCGCCGCCGCCGCCGCCGCCGCCGCATCGACCTCGGCGCAAGCAACCCAACCGGCGAGCCGCCCGTGCTCGCCATCCGCCGCCCGGGTTCGGGAGCGCTCTGGTGAGCGCCGGCCGTACCTGAAGGTCCAGCCGCCAGACGCGCGCGCGCCGCGCCCTCCGCTCCGCGAGCCCGAGCCGGTGCCCGACCCTCATGCGGACGAGGTCGAGCGAGATGAGCGGCTTCGGCTTGAGCGCGCGCGCGCACGCGCCACGTCAACCAGGCCCGGATCGCGCGCCGGCTCGTCCCCTACCCGGCGTGGCGTCGTCGAGAGCAGCGCCGACGGCGGCGGCGGCGGCGGCGGCGGCGGCGGCGGCGGCGGTGGCAGCGGCAGCGGCAGCGGCAGCGGCGGAGAGGTGAGCGCCATCTTGGGCGCCAATTCAGCCGTCGACGGGCACCAGCGCCCAATGTCAGCGCCACCCTTCGGCCTGACAGCGAGCAGCTCAGACTTCGACGCCCCCGAAGCCCCCGCTGCTGCTCGCGCCGCACGTCCAGCGTTCCTCCCTCGGCTCGGTGGGCTGCGGCTCGAGGAGTTGGTCAAGTTGCAGCTTGCGCCGTTGCCATTGGACCTCGAGCCTACGGACGGCTGGATGCCGCCGCTGCCGTGCATGCCGATGCCGACAGACCCAGGGCCCTTGCTCCTCGACCCTTGCTATGCGCCGCTGCGCCAAAAGGCACTGCGGAGCGAGATCGAGAAGCTCTGCGATACACTCGCGGCGCGCCTTCCAAAGAACGTGAAGATCCCGCCGAGCCTCTTCCCCCCAGCGCTGCCCACGCCCGCCCAGCTGCAGGCGAGTGACCTGCTCTCCTTGCCGCCCGATCCCAAGCCGCCGCCATCCTCGCCAGAGGGACCCAGTGCGGCCACGGAGAGCGCCCCTGTTGACGAGGAGCACAGCCCCGACGTTGCCGACGAGCCGAAGGCAGACGAGGCCCGCGAGGATGCCAAAGTCAAGGCGGGCGGTAGCGGCGAGCTCGTGGCGAGCCTGGCGGCGGCCAAAGTCAAGCGCAAGGCGGGGGGGAAGAAGAAGGCGCGTGAGGAAGCCGAGGCTGCCGCCGCCGCGGCGGCGGCAGTGGCGGCGGAGGTGGAGGCGAAGGCGAAGGCGAAGGCGGAGGCGGAGGCGGCGGAAGCAAAGGCGAAGGGGGATGCGGAGGCGGCGGCGGCAGCGACGGCAGCGGCCGAGGCGGCGGCGGCGGCGGCGGCAGCAGCGGCGGCGGCGGCGGCGGCGGCGGCAGCAGCGGCAGCCGGGGTCCG